>DWMG01001757.1:0-14478 GCA_018244855.1 Elbella merops | reverse complement strand
AGTCTCCGGATGGCTTCTCTATTATTGTCCACCGCCAACAAACATACTGTTGTAAATAGTATATAAGATATTTATTAAATTTAAATAGAATAACATAAAGATTGTAAAGTATGCTATATAAATTATAATAGGGTATAAAAAATGTATATCTATAAAAAATACAAATAATGTTATTATCATTGTTTTCAATTATTCTCAAATAATGATTCATAAAAAAACTCATAACGTCAAACCGCTTGACGCTTGATAATGTACGTCACTCGTCTCGTTTCGGTCTAAACTAAAATACATACGTATCGATTATCTCCATAATCGGATATTTGTTGACGGAATGAATCACGAGTCGAACGACGACATGATAAAAGATTACGTCGGAGGCGCGGCGCCGGCGCAGGGCGCGCGCGAGTGGCATTGACAGAGGCCATGATCGCCGGCGCGCGGTTATTGCCCGCGGGACCCGCCCGCGGCGCGCACGCCGCCGGCACCGCGCTACCCATTACGAGACCTTCGCGACTCTACACTATTGAACATTAATAATTCACTCGATGCTAAATCCACTGGCCGCACCATATGCCGTAGGACATCGCAGATCAATCATTCCTTCGGTTCAATTATTAGTATTAGATGTACCTAGCTGAAATCTTACGGCCTACACATTTCGCGAACACGGAAGGAGCTCTAGCTAGCTGTTTTTACGTCATCCTCAACTCGCGCGAATAGTTATTATTATTAAATATTTTTTACATACATATATACACACGATATATCATATACACGAAAACTGAAATCCACGTTAGGGGACCTTGGCAACTAATAGTCACTACGTGAGGTTTAATGTTACGATAAAATTGTTTACAAAACAAAAATATATATGATTTACACATTAACTCACTTGAAAGCTTTATCGTCGTCTTGGCCGTTGTGAAGGCCGTTGGGTAAAGAGCTATGGTCGTGGAGCTCCTTCTCGAAAGGCGACGCGGACTTCTCATCCGCTCTCTCCTCCAACACCATTCCGCGCAGTCCGGCCACCACGCCGGCGACCTTTTCGCCCCCGCCACCTGTAGCGACACCACCTAGTACTATTTAATATTGTGAATTTATTATACTTTTAGAAGACTAAGAAATAACATCAATATTCTTCCAACACAAAATAATATGTGTACCGTAAATACATAATTAATTTATTATTGTTATTACAATAAACTGATACCATTATTCTCTTTTAATTTTTTTATCAGCACACAAAAGTAACATCACGGCTGTAATCTACGAAGAGGTAGGCAGAGCAGGCAGGCACCACTGAATTGAATGTGGCCAATTGAACAAAAAGAATATAAATGGCAAGTTACCCGTAGGAGATCCACCTAATACATATTCGACCATCTTGACGCCGAGCCCGCCCGTGTCGCGCGGCGACAGGATGCTGCCAGCGTCGCCACCGGGGAACGCGACGCCGCGACGAGTGCTCATCATTGGCACACCGACATTGTGTTCAACAGCTACGGCAGAAAACAATACCTATGTCACCTAGTACATTTAATTATTGAGCCAAACGCGTTTTATTTAAACACTTTATAGTTACTAAGACATGGAATACAGATAGTAAGTAACACTAAGCGTTTAAAGGATAATTTTCAAATTTCTAAATAGGATGGAATTATATTTAAATTCAAAAGGGTCTCAGACGGTACCCATCATGTTTAATGAAGACCACATCCATTCGTTACAATTGTAGTAGCTACAGCACACATGTCAATAATGCTTTAAAATAACTGAAAACCATACCCGTTTTTATTTAAAAAGCATTCAATCACGGTTTACCTTGGGCCGACCAGGTGGGGTCGCGCCACATTTCAGGGTTCAGTTGCAACGGCGGCAGATGCGGCTGACCCTTACTGTCGCCGCCGGCGCCAGGCCCTTTGTCCCATAGTTTTTTAGCAGCAGGTGCGATCTAAATTGGAAAAGCACAACCAGGTCAAATTTGCACTGGATACAAATTGAATTTCTTAAAGGTGAATAATTTTTAAGGAATGTTTCAGACAGAAAACTTTCACTAGAATTATTTGAAAGAAGTATTTTTCAGTCTATTTATGTTGGACATTATTTAATACAATAGGGCTTATCTGAAGATATTGCATCAATTAACAATTACTGGAAATATATTTGGAAATTCTAAACATTCCTATAGGCTCAACTTGTTTTACTTCATTAATTATAAAATTTCTTTCAAACAGCACCTCAGCATAGGAGAATTTTAAAAATGGATACACGGAGTGCAGAAAGTGATCAAAGGAAATCAATCACTCCCAACAAATTTTTATAATCTGAACAATGTTATATGTTTTTAGCACTTTTATCATGTCAAGGCAGAGATTTAATTTAATTGCAAATGTTTATATGGACTAATTTATAAACCTATAAATTCATTTATAGATTTATGTTACTAACATATAGAGTTATGAATTTTTTAGTATAGGGAGCATAGGGAGAAACAATAAGCTATGAAATAAATGATGAATTGTAAACATGTAAAAAGTTGACGGCCCTTTATATAGTACTATTCAATTCAGTTGCTAAGTGTCAAAGAAACACATCTCAACCTATTATAGATTAAAGGTAATTTTGTTTAAAAACACCATATTGAATAAGTTGGGCCGCATCTTACATTTTACTTAACACCATAGTTATTGCAGAAACACATATAAATGCAACAATTGCAACATTGAAATCAGCACATTTAATATTTGCATTCATTTCTGTGCATGCAAATTTTGATTGTTCAACTAAAACATTAATCATGCATATAAGTACTTACAGATATTTAGATTATGTTAGTACAATTACAGAATTGGGCAGATCATATAATGGCTTAAATGTTAAATGAAATCATGAAACAACCATTTGGGATATGTCTATAATTATGATAAGATCAAATATTTATGATTGTTTGAAATCATATTGTACATTTCCATCTTATATGAATGTCAAAAAATTTTTGATTAACCAAAGCTGTGCTACTAAAAGACATACTTTGTCATTTCCATGCTACTTCAGTTATTCCATATAACACTTTAGTTTTAAGCTTGTCTAGGTATATGGAAAGACAACTGGCTAATAAGATGTCACCAAGCTGAATCTGCCCAATTCCAAAGGCATAAAATTATAACATAGAATGTATAGGTACATAGCATTCGGTAAATTCAATTCTCATATATAACTATATTTTATAGAAAAATCTGGATTTATAAATGATTTTTATTAAATGTTTTAAAAATTAAAGAATCATGAAACCTTGGGAATTGTAATGTTACATAAGTTTATATAAAGCATAGAAGTTTTTTTTACAATGTACAAATAACGAACAATAATTTGTTGTTATAAACATGTTATTGCTTGTATGAGAAACACTAAAAAAAATTGTTTAACTGTAAAATTACTAAACATGTTGCTACAAATGAGATTAGATTAATCTCATACATCTTACAGAGTTTTACATAAAGCCACTTCTTAACATCAGAAATATCACATGATCCAGAGTAGATTCTGTGATTGTAACAGATTTTATTTGACATCCTGACACACAGTAGGTATATATTGGAATTATTGCAAAGCTTGATACAGCTGTTACGAGTATAGTACAAGTCAACCTGTCTTCTTAACCCTAAAATAAAATTGAGTATTAAGAAACAGAATTTATGATACACATGCAACAGTGCTGATAACATAACCAACCTACACGGCTAAAACAGCACAAGACAAGTGAGCAATCCAGCTTGAGTAACATTTATACTACTAACAAAGAACATTGCAATAATTACATGTAACAAAAATAATTAACAACTAATTAAAACACTATATAATTAACTCACTTTATTGCTTGCATCACCATAATATGAATAAATTCAATCTGTCGTCGAACATTATCACTATTCACAGCTGTTTTTCACTTTCCCAAAAACAAAATGATCTTTACTTTGTACATATATTTGTGAACTTCAAATTAAATTGTTGTATTTCCAAACACAATTCATCAATTTAGGTGACTGTTGTTTGTTACCCAATCTATGAAATTCAATTAAATAATTCATTAATGAACGATCGTACCTTTTAACACTTTTAAATGAATTTCACATAGCAGCAATAGTAGAAGGGCTCTTGATAAATAAAAAACATTTTTGCATTTAGTTATTTCAGTTTTTTTACACGATAAGTCCACAATGAAGAATAATAAAATGCGTAACTTTTTAGACTACCTCAGATGTATGGTGAGACATTTTCAATAGTTGTGTAAGATACGGATTGTAGCTCATTTATGACGAATAATATCTTGCCGCGCTGAAGTTTTGTTTAAACCTGTACCTATACTAGTAAACCTAACCTTTATGAGAATAAGTATTTTTTTATACTCAAAAATACAATTTTTCAGGATATGCTACAAAGAAAATCAGAGAATTAACGTTATTAGTGTTTTACATAAAAAACATACTCGTTTTTTTAAAATCACAGAACAAAACGTGTTTCCCGTTAACGTTTACTGGCGGCGACCGTAGTCAGTCACCTATCAACCTATGATTTCGAATGAAAAGTAACACCATTGATGATAATTGCGATAATATTATGAAATATCCCGTTATAGTATTAACCCGCTTCATGCTATTGATTGTTTACGATGCATTTCAGTAAAAGCTAGCGACCGGTGGGCGAATAAATTACTAACCAGAAATGGCGGACGCCGGTGACAAGTAAACAAAACAAAAACGAACCTGTTGCATTGAAAAAACAAGATTTTCGTCACTTGATGACTTAAAACGGCTTTAGAGAACAATAATCTAACATACGAACTTCATAAACTCACCATGTCGGGGCCCATATCCTTAACATTAGGTTCGAAAAAAAAGCCACTCAAAGGTTTCATGCGTACAATCCACCTAAAGCTCGGTCATGTACTTTAACGAAAGCTTAACGCAATAAATGTTATATTACACATTGAACACTTATTTCCACACGGTATTTGCACTACACATAATAAAAACACAGCACATTTCTTACACTAGACTCTTTAATAGCAGCGAATTGAAACAGGAAAGATCCAAACTCAAAAAGTACAATGTTGACTTGTTTCGAACAAAGGACGTACGCCGACCACAGCGCCTGCGTTAAATTTCCCTATATACGGGAGCGTCGTACAGTGAGAGTTTTAACGTAATAGGTCATAGATGGCGCTCAATACAATAACCGATAGTTTTAGAGCGTAACCTAAGTAACGGTTAGCAAACTTTCAATTTTTAGATTTTCTTGTCAGTATTATTCAATGTGATAATATAATTTATACGAATTTTGAGTATTGAATGTATATTATACAAATGATGATTTTAATCCCAATGATCGTTAATGGACGGCTACATAGTTTTAATATTTATTGCTATATCTCACACTTCGCGAGAATAAATTTTTAATTACTGTTAATATAAATTGGTAGACCGATGGGAACATTCAACAAAACATCAGGCACAGTTCCAAATTGTAGAATTGGACTTTATTATAATTAAACTATTTCCTCGCATTCAATTTGTC
Source organism: Elbella merops (assembly GCA_018244855.1). Lineage (NCBI taxonomy): Eukaryota > Metazoa > Arthropoda > Insecta > Lepidoptera > Hesperiidae > Elbella > Elbella merops. The sequence continues at coordinate 8,904 of DWMG01001757.1, read as the reverse complement.
CACACATTCAATATTTGTTTTCGGTAACTTGTTAGAATTTTATTAACATACATTAAGTTGCACATTTACTAGATCTGCCACACTACAAAGTACGGTAATTCTATGCAAAATTTTGCACAAATTAGCAGAATGCTGCTTGACACTCTTTTAGGGTTTCTCTTTCATATCAAAGGTTGTAGATGTATTACATCTTGAAGCTAAGGATTTTCAACCGATTTTTTCTTTACCCAAGACAACACTTCAGAACTAACCTATTTGACTTCTGCTACACTTATATTTAATTTTAGGACAATACATTCTATCACACACATATTTTTATTGCAGTCAAATGAAAATTTATTCTATTATATTTTGCTCTCAAAGATTTTACCGGATAAACACGGTAAAATAGGTAAGTATCGCAAAAAGAAATTAATATCCATGTTTGATGATATAGCACTCACACTACATCTAACTCTCGTAGATCAAATAACTATGACATAGTATCCTAGGTTACTCATTAAGTAGTAGTGATGTAATTGAGACACAAGCTAACTAGGAATAGGTTTAAACTTGAGTTTGCACAATACATATTGAATACTCACCTTTTCGGTATTGCTGTCAGAAAAAAATACTAATGGAATATGTTATTATTTTATTGTCACATCAGGTTCCTCCATAACAGGCAGGCCAAAAGCACTGACTATCTCGACCCTCACAGATCTAACATGCTCCTTTAACATTCATCAATTATCTATATTTTAATATTTGAAGCAACAACTTTGTACCTATTTTTACGAAAATTGCGCGGACGGAGAAGTGTAGGACTCGGTATAGTTAAAGCTTACATAGAGAAGCAGTGCAGAAAGCTAAAATGTATATGTAATATTAACCTTTAATTGAGTTAAATAACTCATTTATTATTTACGTTCCCATTGTCAACGTCAGACATGAGATGTATTGTTGTCAATAAGTCGCACAGAGAAAAGATTTATTTAAGCGTAGTCTTTGACATTAGAACATAGCCATCGCACAGCCTCTCTCTCTCTCACTCGAAGGGTGGAGTCGGGGGTCCAGCCTGTGCTGGGTCTCACTCCTACCCCTTGCTCACTCTCCAAACTTCAGGCGGAGCCATTCGTGCTCGTTACCAAGCACGGTAACGCTGTAGAGACCATTAGGGTCAACAGCATTAGACAATTAGAAAAAAAAAAATTACAACCTAGACAATGCTCAAACTGTTTTTTTATGATTTACGATCATTTCGATCGCTACTGGGCCACTAGTAGATATAATAATAGAATACTTGATTCCTAGCAACATGGGCTTCACATAACACATTTTATACTGTCAGAATTGAAATTTGTCATAAATTGAGGAATGTCATATTTTAGTGCAGATTATTTCTTTAATGATTTAATGTTTATTGTTAAGCTATAGTAAAGTAGCATAGGGTGGATTCAATGCCTAATGGCATAATGGTTAATGCTATATATATGCAACAAAACACATCCTAAGACAAGACATGGACTCTGCTGCTTGTTTACAAAGTTATGAAACACATTCATTCCTATATATCATGTTGAAGTGTATATATGTAAAAGCAAGCTGTGATATGAAAATCTCATAGCACCCTGCATAGTCATAGGGTAGTCAACCCTGGCCTACAAAGTGTTAATAATGTGTGACAAAGATTGTAATACTACATTACAAAGTAATTATGTGATGCACCTATTGAATAGGCTAATCCATTATTAGGTAACCAAACAAACTTTTTATAATCCAAGTTATGGGTGTGAATATAAAGTAACTTCTATGAAATACAGTGTTTTAACTGTCAAAACATTTCAAAAACTACCACAGCATATCCAGCTGTGTACTATGTATGTTCCCCACTACAGAATAATTCAGTTTGCCCAGGGCCTAAGAGCAACAAATACTTAGAAGTGGGCCATAAAAAATATGATATCAAAATACTTTTGAGAAAGTATGAATAGAAATTGTATGCCATAACATTTATAAATTAGATAAAAGTGGATACTCATACATAAACAACCATTTCTAAAATATAGGTATTTTCAAATGAACAAGAATATTCAATACTCAGACAATTAGTTCGATATTATTATAGTTGCACCTAGCACCTGAAGAAAGTGCAATTATGAGAAACTTGGAAGTTGTTTTATCCTTTGTCTGTATATTTCATTTGAGAGATAATTTTGAGAATTTATGGATAAACATATGAATGAATTAAGTCCAGCAGTGGACGGAAATAGGCTGCTAATGAAAGAAAAAAATATATGAATTAAAAATATAATGCATTAATTTGCACACTACCTGTAAATTGGTTTCTATTTCTGTAGGCATCTGTTTCTTATTGTAACATCAATGTTACACCAAAGAGATTGTGATAAATACATTATTCATAGCCAAGCTGAAATTATTTTATAATGGGCTCATTTTTCATCACCAAAATCACCTGTATAACTGAACATAATTATATACACACTACATTAGTCCCATTGCCTCAAAAGCAGTAATTCAATGAATTGTTGAGACATTTGTCTTTACAACACACAGTTTGTTACCATAAGCAAGTCAGCTAAGAAATTACTCATTTAGTAAGTTTACAGGAAATTTATTGCATTTACAGGAAAAAAATAACTCTTCAATTCTTGAAATTATACTTGAAGATTACAAGCAAGTACACTCATAGGTGTCATTATCTGCTTCACCTATCTATTGATAGACTCAAGCCTTGGATAAGCATTTACTAGATTAATATAAATAACCTGTTAGGATAGTTTATGGTTAAAAATTATTATGGTTATAAATAATGCAAGAGAATTTGTGAATTACTTTACATGTTACTCAGCAACAGAAAAATTTCATAATAAGAGTGAGGTGATTTGACAATTAAAAACCTTTGTACCAAAACAGTTGATTATACTTATAATAATCATCAGCACAGTATGTTGTAGTGTATTATAGTTCACTATTAGATACTTACATCAAATGAACTTAATAAAATCTTACTTATAGCTCAATAGTTTCATAACTGAAGAAATTGAGTAGTATTTCAGATTTGTAAAAAAAAAATTGAGCATATCTTTAGTACTGTTATTATTACTTCAATTTAGCCTAAAAACAACTATTGACAAGTAAAATTAAAACAAAAGGAAATTGATCATGCAATTGGCCTAAGTTTCAACATATTCTTTTGATAGAGGCAAACATTATATCACTATATCAAATCATCATTAAAAACTGCTGCAAATGGATAAGTAATAGTCAAAAGTATAGTGAGTGCAATTTTAAAAAACATTCGCCTTTTTTACCATAAGAATAACCACTGATTGGTAAGTGATGGTTTCCTTTTGTCGTTTAAACTTTGTTAACTTGGAACTTTTAAAAATCAGACCTTACACTTAGAAATAAATTAAAACATTCACATGTATATAATTACACTAGAAGTTTTAATTTAATGGAGGAAAGTGATAATATTGAAATGATCATAACCAATGTTTCTATTATAATGTTGAATATTTTGGCTTCAAGTGGTGTGTTAAATAATAAGACAGATCTACAAGATGATTCAATAATATTAACTGTAATAATAATAATCATTTAGTTTCATTTTAATAATATAATGAATAGTACATGAATTCATACAAATAACCATTTATAATTTAAAAAATTTAATATTTTGGTATCATCACATCAGTCTGTTTACAAAATTGAATGTTTTTTTGTATAATATATTCTGTACAAATTATAATACAGTTTTATAAGTATCTTTATAAATACAATTGGCCATATTTAAATTATTTTTAATATATCTTAGACATGTATTTTCAACAATAAAAATTTTTAATGACAAGTGTATAATTTAAAAACAGGGTATTTAAACAATTCCATGCCTTGTGATTAAAATGAAGAATTCGAATTCAATTGGAGCAAAAATATTTTCAGTATTTCATACAATGTTATTTCTATTAATTTCAGAATCATATTGTCAAGCTGTCTACTGGCAAATGATTTTACATTAAGGGCATAAAGCATATTATGAAAAGCGTTAGAACCAATATAGTATGTTAGTAATGCTATAATTAATAAAATACTATTATGAATAAGTAATAATATACATAATAATCTGGTCCTGCAGGTGTAAACAGATTACATGTGGTAAGGGAAAAAATGCATTGCTAATGTGTACAGCCTGTCTGCTTATATTACAATATTTACATACTTATATTTAAAAACTATTACATAAACAGGAAAAGCATAGCTTAAAATAAATATAAACTTTCATAGTTCATAAACAATGGAATAAACTTAATTTTAAATTGGGTGTTAAATGGTCAGTAGTTACAACATATTATGATAAATCTAGAAATGGATAGTGCTCATATAAAAAGTTGTGTCTTACCTGATTACGAACAGCTGGTACCGGAGTGAGGCCTAGTTGGGTTTGTCCTTGCTGCAAAAATTGATTAGATCCTGGAGTGGCAAGCATTCCAGCCTGACTTAGGTACAAAAGATGCTCATGATTTTTCCCAATTCCATTCATAGCCTGCATTGGATTGCCAGGGTGCTGATGCATATCATACAATCCTTGTTGGCCCAACTGGGGTGCATTTTGCATACCTTGCAGGGCTTGCAACATCATAGCACTATTCTGTATAGTTAAATTGTTGCCTAGAGTATGATTCTGCAGTGGCGCCAATTGATTATGTACCATATTTGTAGTGAGATGGGCCGGGTGACTTCCAATAACTGTTGAATTTATAGCCAATGTGCCAACCGATGACACTATAGACTGATTAATGTACTGTTGCTGATTTGTTTGAGATATTTTCATATGTGCCGGGCCTTGTTGATGCATATTATTTATTGAGATTGATGTAGGATTTTTCCATTTATCCTGATTCTGGAAAAGAAAATCATTGGAATAAGAATATTTTAATAATTGATTCACAAATTTCAGTACAGAAAGCATAACACATACCATTTGATATAACCCTAAAATGCTTGAAACACATTGGTACAGTAAATGATTTGAAGGTCAAAATATCATCCTAAATAGACATGTTCTTATAGTATGGAATAAAATTCATTACAGAATATGTGTAATTAAAACAAATTAAACAAAATAGGTAGTTATTACTACATTCCAGAGATGCTTACAACATTTAATTGATTCTTATATTAATAAACAAACAAAAATTACTTTTATGATTGTGGACATAACCTATGTAAATTGACTGTAATAAATCATTGAGTTTGGTATTTATTATGAGACTGTAAGTCTTTGAATAATAATTCAATAGAAGAACTGTGATTTTAAATAATTAATAAATGTAAATACCATATGAATGAACATGGAAGTAAATAAACAAGTGATAAAAAATGCAAACACACCTCAACAATGCCGTCGTCGCCGACCGCCCAGCGTTGTTTGGGACCTAACGAGGACAATTCCGTCTCTTGAGGGTCTCGCGGAAATACATAGTGCACAACGGCATCGTCTTGGGTTCGAGCCTGAGAGGCACGCGTTCCCTGCAATCCAACTTCGGCCGCGTCTTCCTCGGCCCCTGTCCCCGGCCACTTCATCGGACTCCCGTGAGGCTCGAGCATTCAGTTTGGCTATGCCTATAACCTTCGTAAATATAAACACAGGCTATCTTGCTATCTTTGCTTTACAGATATGTACAATAGTATCAGCGATATTATTCAGTTTTAATTTAACTATTATACATCATCTACACTCCAATCTGAAAGGAGATTTTCTTACTTAATCCTTATAAAGACTATAATTATAGTCTTTTTGTCTTTGTAATGACAGCTACTAATATAACAGCGATGACAGCCGCATCAAAATATTGCAATAAACTGCATCGGTCTGTTTCGTAGATCGAAAAAAAGTAGCTCTATTCAATGTTGACGAACAAAAGTTAAATTTTTAAGTGATTGTTAGATCTAGGTGTTATGCATTAAATTAACGAACTAACTTTTGGATCTTCAATTTTGTCGGCGTCCGATGTACTGATATAATAATACACTATTCACACAAATTCTAAACAAAACGAGCACAAATATAATTACTATATGTACACACGACTATTTACAATGTACAATTTTTACAGAAAACCGGGGTTATGCCATTGGATACCGTCGATACTTTCCGATTTATAAAAGACTACAAACATCATTCATTGCCAGTCCGCCATAGTCGTCAGGCAGATGCTATGCGCGCGCAACGCGCAAAGCTATAATATAAACATAAATAAATACAATACAATACGTTTCTTTATACGGTAACAAGTCGATCTTCTTATGAAAACATTGTTCTTATCAATAAATAGACAAAGCACATAACTGTTATTTTACTCAAAATATTATTTTAACACTAGAGAATTAAAATAAAGGTAGCATACAATGAATGTTTACTTAGATATGGCTCCTATTCAGACTAACAGGCCAGTATTTTTTAGCATTATGTCCAATATGTTTTGAAGAAGTAAAAATCAGGCCAACCAATTTTTTTAGAATATTAATCCCTAGCGAGATAATTATACAAGTAATACAAATAAAAAAGGGCACATAAAATGGAATGCATTTTTAAATAAAGCAAATACATAACCACAGAATAAACATGTAAAATATAATGTTATCTATAGTAATATATTAAATACTTTTCTAATTAAAATAAGCCGTATAAACAGACGCGTTTCGTCCGTAAGTATTACAGACCGTTAATTAGCGGTAGATGAACATGCATATTATATTCACATCTACATCCACCTATTAGTACATAATTTAGTAATATCTTTTATCAACTAATAATAAGTGAATATTTTAGCAATTAGCAGATGCTTGAAGTTATAAGACAGTAAATTTGTATTGAAATATTATTCAGTACATAGGCACTAAACTAGACAATTATACAACTAATTAGAGGACACAATGTAAAACAAAGTTGTTTTTATTTGTTTTGTAAGTTCGTATCTATAATGTTCAAGTTGCTATTTATGGATAAACATGCTAAAAATAATCAAAAAATATATCGATTTATTATGTTCGTTGTAGCATGGCGTCTGTAATCCCCGAAGGGGTAGGCAGAAGTGCGTAGTACACTCCCACAATTCACCAGTTACGTTTACATCTCATTATGGGATAGGGAGTCATCCTATTGCCAGTTACTGAACACAAACCTAAGAACTTACTGTTTACATTTCGTAGTTTTGGCATCAGTAGCCTTTGCTTTCCATTGAAGAGTGAAACTAACGAAAAAGGCCTAAAAATAATTTCCATGGATTAAATATTGCATTGATTTTGAATGCGATGAAAATTTATGAAGGAAGACAAACACTTCTGTAAATATATTTGTAATGCTGTTAATAAATTAGATTTTCATTATAATGATTATGTATTTTGTAGTTGCATGGGGTATTTTACGGGGTAGGTAGAGAGGACCGAGTGCCTTATATATCTTTATCCTTGCTTTTACTTACTCTCATAAGCTGGTGTCGAAGTCTTCGGGCTCCCCTATCAGCATGTATTTGGGCTATTTCATCGAGATAGGTGATGTTCATAATAAGTATTAATTTTATACCATGCTAGACTTACTTTTTACGTATGGTAGATTAATGAAAATTAGGCAATTAATACAATTAGGTGTATATGTTAACATATCATGGTATATGGCAGTAATTTTGGTATTTTTTAAATGTTAACCAAATCTATCAATAATATAATTATACAGTGAATTTTTTTCAACAAGTTTCACGATGAAATAAATATATGTTCGAATATGGACAGCATTTATATTTGAACAGGAGCATATGATTAACGCCGTTAGTTTAAATTTTTTTTAACAAGGCAACTATGCATACACTCAAACAGGTCCAAAGGGCTATCTGAGCTTAAAAAACAAGGCTCCGAATGTAGATGTTATGCCAACTAAACTGTGGAAATATGGTGGAATTGAAAGAGCTCCTCTCGGCTATATGCTGGGTTGTTAAGCAATACATAAAATGGAACAATAGCATCATTGGTCCAGTCCACAAGACAAGGAGTCTGAAGCAATAGACAAACTTCCATGAAATTGCTCATTGTGTACAAAGTTTTATCATATGTACTACTGGAGAGGTTAGACACTATCTGGAAAGAATTCCTAAGTGGATGAGGTCTTTCCTCTGAAGCAGTTGATAGAGGAAAAGTGGGAATACCCTCAAAGAATCAATGCCTTTTGTTCATTTCGAAAAACCTTAAACAGCATTTTAAATGAAGTTGCAGATTTCCAAGAAACTTGTTGACATGATTATGGTCACCAATGAAAAGTGCAAGATGCAAGTCCTAGTAGAGGATAAAGTCATGGATGACTTTCCAGTAATTGTTAGTCTAAAACAGGGTGATTTCTTGTTACCAATTAGTTCCTTCAGTACATCTTAAGAAATAGGTAATAAATGGGACTTAGGGATATTACTAGGAAGAAAGCATAATGTATATATGAAAGCATAATATATGTATAGGGGAAAATCTTGTCAAAATCATGGAAGTCGCCAGAAACTTACAGGAATCAGAAAAAGTATAGATCAGTGTTACCCAGCAGAAAATGGAGTATCTCCACATAAAAAGGTCACTTACAGAAGGAATAAGAAAGAGTAGAGATCAGTATTACCCAGCAGAAAATGGAGTATCTCCACATAAAATGGTCCAATGAAATCTGTGATCATAGCAAAAGCTACATCTTGAATATTAGTGACAAACAATATCCATAACTGACTGAATAGCATATAGTTAAAATAAGAAACAAACACAGAAATAAAAAGTAAACATAATACAGAAATTTTCTTTCAACCCTTTATAATTCCACTGCTGGAATATGGGTCTCCTCTCATATTGAGAGGGTTAAGGCCATAGTCT
>DWMG01001756.1:0-14478 GCA_018244855.1 Elbella merops | reverse complement strand
GCTTTATATTATTAGTATAGATTTATATTTCCTGATATTATTAGTATAGATTTATATTTATATTACCTGAGATTAGCGCGTTCAAACAATCAAACAAACTTCTCAGCTTTATATTATTAGTATAGATTTATATTTCCTGATATTATTAGTATAGATTTATATTTATATTACCTGAGATTAGCTCGTTAAGACAATCAAACAATCAAACAAACTCTTCAGCTTTGTATTATCAGTATAGATAATAACGCAGAAGAACGGAATCAAGTATTTTCTCAAGAGCTCTAAATGATCTCATATCGAAAAAGAAATATTTTTTAATATCTCCTTATCAACCGCTTTATGATTCCACTTTTGGAATCAGGTCTCGTTTCAGAATGGAAATCAAGTACAGAACGGACATAAGTGCGTTTCAGTAAGTACTTAAGAATACAAATAATTAGTACACTCTTAAAACTAAGTACTTTATACACACATTTCTTTCACAAATACTCGTAAGTTATGTGATATGAACAATTATATTTACCAACTTCTTAGAAATATGTGTTTTGCTATAGTAATATTTATTTCGTAGTTGTGGATTAACCCTCAAGATCACGACATTGAGTCAAGCAAATAAAACTAGAACAATGGTGTGGAGTTGTCGTTATAGATGTACAACTGCTGGACGAGACAGTGGTCTCTGTCAGTGCACTTATATATGTAGTTGATATATATTGTTAACGTGCACACTTTCGTATACAATTCTATTACAAGACGTGTTTCATCTTTACTTACGACGTATATCAGAGTTTTGTATTATTTTTGGTTGCACAGCAATGTTCCATATTTAACTGTTCACATGTAATATAAATATGAAAATTTTCAAACGTCAAAGTCGAATTTATGACTTTTATATTTTACTAGCTGTTCCCGCGACTTCGTCCGCGTGGAATTTTTTATATATAAATCAATTATATATTGGTTAAAATGAAATACTGTCAAGAGCGATTATGTTCAAAAATAAGTGCCTGTGATAAATAACTTATTCATTTGGATAAAAATTAATACCATGTTTATTAAAACACCTTCGCAAATAATGTATTATTTAAGAACTATTTTGGTAACCATAAAAATGGTTATAGTGGGTTAACGTTAAAAGCTAGACATATACTGCCGCGGACTTTTATTTAGAACTTTTAGAGGGGAACAGTCTTGTAATAGGTACATGATTTTTGAGTAACTTTCACCGTTTACTTAGCGCACGCAAGGAAATCTCTAAATTTTGCCGTTGTCGCAATATTTTTGATTGCTGCTCCTCTCCTATTCATCTTAGCGTGATGTTATATAGCCAATAACCTTTCTCGATGAATGATCTATCTAACACTGAAAGAATTTTTCAAATCGGACCAATATCACCTGAGATTAGCGCGTTCAAACAATCAAACAAACTCTTCAGCTTTATATATTAGTATAGATAGATACATATACATTGGAGAAGAAACCTTGCAGGTCTTAGTGTTCTCCATAATGTTCTCTAAGGCGTATTAAATCCAGCTACAGGTAGCTCATCAGCACGGTTGCATATGCCACTGACTATCATACTGAGAGGCGTCCTATGCCCAGCAGTGGACAAATAAAGGTTTATTGATGATATTTCACTAAACATTACTAATCATTTAACTTCACCTTAGTCACGTCTTCTCCACTAATATTAAAAGATATCTAAGAATCATTAAATTAAAGAAATATCAAAATACATCTAAGAAAGCACTACATGGTTGTATTCGCTAAAGAAGTAGACAGAGAAGTATCCCACGTTTCACTAGTTAGGTTTACGTCCCACTATGGATTAGATAAATGAATTTTAATGAATGAAAATACAGAGTTATTTCTTATTTAAAATATGTTGTAATGGAAAATGATTTATTTCCAAAAACGTTTTGAAACAAACGCTATAGAGTCTCTACCTTCTCCTAAGGCTGTATATTTGACCTAATTATTAAATTACCTACTAATGATGACTAATTAACTAATCCTTACTGGACCTGACTGGATTGTAATAATAGAAATCTCTATTAACAAGGGGAAGCACGTTAGTTATGTAGAAATAAAGATAGTTTATGCACTTTGTGCTCTCTGCTTACCCTGTAAGGACTTGGCCTGATGATATAACAAGTTAACTGGCTATCGACTATGATCTTATTATGATACATACATATTTTATATGCATGACTGACTGACAAGACTGTGAATATGAATAATCTATTATAATTTTATATCCGACTATAGTCAGAGGTGTATCCTGAATAATCTTTTAAATAACGTAACATTACGTATGTAATCCCCGAATGGGTAGGCAGAGGAGTATAGTACACTCCCACGTTTCACCAGTTACGTTTATAAGTCCCATGGAATAGGTGGTGAGCCTATTGCCATACACCGGGCACAAATCCAGTCTCCGAGTCACTACTAGAAATTCTAAATTTAAAAAATCCAATATTACCCGACCCGGGATTTGAACCCAGGACCTCCCGATCGGCAGTCGTACTTGCAACTGTTTGACCAACGAGGCATCTTTTAAATAGTCGTCGTTTTAACATTATTAGATACACCAGTACTGAAATTTTAAGCGAATTTAACGATTCAGAAGGTTGCACATAGGTACTCGTATTTGTTTCATTTGAAGGCAGTCCAGAAATTTCCGTCAACTGAACACATAATATTACAATTCTTAAACTCTTTTTCTAGAAGATTTTTTTCTAGAAGTCCCTATTAAAAGGTGTGTTGCATAATAGCTCTAAATGTTATTTTTATCACTACGATTGCCTTGACTATTGTGGTAAGCAGATAGGTTAAACCGAAAAGTACACACTAAAGTCCTATTTAGTTCGGTATACATTATGAAGTTTATTGATATATTTATTTTGATTTTAGGTAAAACTAGGTTTAATAAAGGGCAGAATTAATGCTTTTAGTGAGATGTTAAAGCCCAGCGATCCGTCCTGTCCGGAAGAGTGGAGATCAGTTTCCAACAGCGGAACGATTAATAGGTTGATGATGATGATGATGATGAGAATCCAACTTGTGTAGTATAACATCTATGATTTTAATTTTAATTTGCTTCATTTTAAGGTTTATATTGAAATGAACAAATGTTAAATTATGAGCGCTAATGTATCTTCGGGAGCTATCACGAAAGAGCCGACGGTTATTTTTAATAATAATAATAATAATAATAATGTTTTAATTCAGACCTTAATTAATTAATTAATTCAATAAATTAATAATAATAATAATGAAAGCAATTTAATGTTTAATATTTTTCTGTTTACTAATCAATGTTAGATATTGACGATATTAAAAAAAATGAAATTAGAAATTAACATGACATTGGCAAATCGTGGTAATCGTGATCGCGTTCAAAAAAAAATTCAAAATTAAATAGTATTAGGATTAAGAATCACGGAAATCGAACGCCTTCGAAAGTGGAACAAAACCTCGTCTATAGAGGCAGCCATGACACTTTTTTTGTCGTCGACCTAAGATGGCGTATGACATCGGATGCCTTTAAAACAAAAGAAGGAGACCCCACCCACTTACGCACGAAAAAATTGGAAAAATTCCAAAAAAAAAAAATTCGACAACGGTTACCGTACTCCGTGCAAATTAAAAGATAAAGTGCAGTGTTAAAACAACAAAGCGGTTAACAACAGTTGTTGAACGGAAAGAGCGAATGATTATTTTCGCTCCCCGAAATTCCCGGGCCGTACAACATAATCTCGCAAGCGGCATGCAGACTCGTAACACTGGCACATTTACCCGGGATCGCATCAGGACACTTGTTGCTCACCCAACTTCAGCGACGCCGAACTTCCTCACTCCCAATTATCTTCCGTCTCCGAAATTACGATGTCCTCACTTAACTCACTTTACACTGTACAATTAGCACCGTAAACCAATTATATACGTAGCACACTGATTACATACACTAGACGATTTTAACTAATTATATTACCTAATTACAACAAGCGCAACTTCTACCGGAACTTTTCAACAGGAACTAGAAAACACTAACTATTATATAATGTATATAACGCTAACAACGGTTATATAATGCGAGTATAAAATATATTGTTATAGAACTAGTCGCAGCTAACCGAAACTTTACGTACAATCAATTTCCACGGGACAACTCTATCGTCTTAAACTGTTCTAGACACTTGCGGGGGCACTTAGAAGAAAATCAGACGTATTCCATTAAATGGGGTGCTGTTTTTTTTTCGGACGCGTCAAAAACTGAACTCGGTTGATGGTTGCTTGGTGGTGGATTGGTCACGCGTTTTGGAGGGTCGATATAATATTTTTGAAACTGATAACGTCGGAGAGAGCCTGCACCGGTGCACGCGGGCCGCCTTGCAACAGGTTGTTTGTCTGAACAGCGCGGCGCGCATGCGTCCCGCGGCCGCCATGCACTTCGCCACAGTGGACGCGGATATATTAACTTTATCCACCCTTAATGTAATTTCGTTCAACTTTATTCATTGAAATTTGGTGCCCGAGTTAAATTTTACACCCGCCCGTACACAATGATTTTGAAAACTCAATTTCGTACATTGCCAATTTATTGTTGTGCAAGCTTTTGTATGTAATGTGTGTTGTTAAATAAAAATGGGTATAAATGTGAACTTTTCTCACTAAAATATTGTATATTAATTTTATCTGATGCAATGTACAAATTTAAAAATAAATTTATTCCACTTAACATACTTAACATACTTTTATGTGTACAAAATTGTAAAATAAATAACAAATAAATAAGATTTTCCTTAATTTTACAAGGTTTAGTAAAAATGACACGCGTGCGTTCGTTTTTCGTTTACAGTTATGTATCCATCGGCAAATTTACCAATTTTTAAATTGCACGCAATATTTCGATATTAAGAAAGCTTGCAATATTTCGTTTTCCTTTTTGTTTATTAATTGACAGCAACCAGAATCAATTAATTTGACAGAGTAAAGAGACATGTGAAACTGACAATGCTAGTAAGTAAAAGATAAAATTACAAGGCGTCCCGTCCCTTAAGGAGTTTTATATCTTTTTCTTGAGATAGTACACCGCCTTCATCTTTGATCATAAACAGTAGTTTGTCATCTCGTGTCTCTCTTTGCATCCACACAAATGCCCACTCGAAAAAGCCATATCACTGCTCTACTAAAGTAGCCGTAGAAGTAACCACGTGTAGCGCCAAGAACATGTGTAAGTAGGTTTAATTTCTTCATAATTCTCATTTCAAGCAAAGGGTTACTAAGCCCACATGACGTGAAGATCCAATTAAAAATAAGTCGGCCTTGTGTAACTCTACATCATTGTTCGAACGAAATTAAACTTGTAGGCCTAAGTGGAATGTAAGACAGGATACTTTTCACTCAAAAATGGAGGTACAGTTACTACATCTTCTATATTTCGGTGTTTTAAATGCTGTCACGGAGGGGTGAAAGAGAGGAAGAGTCAAGTGGAGAGGGGGAGGGGGATAGATACTACAAATATTTCTTCGGTACAGTCAGTGCCTTGTCTCAGATTTTTAGCCTAAATATATTTTTCATGCCAGTCTACTATTTTCAAATTGCTATATAAAAAAGAAAATATCAATATGTAGAGTCATATTGTATAACAACAATAATATAACATTTTTAACAGTTTATGAATCATAATGTGTAGAGTCGTTATAATATTTAATAAAATATGACTAGATGCATGCGATTTGACGTCATTGTGGAACGAGCGTTGCTCTTGGCCTCCATAGCCGCCTATAGAATTAGGTGCGAGCGATCCAGTCTTTATCAAGCCCAATTGTAGATATCTTCGTTCAATTGAAGATGTCTTATGTTGATATCCAGGCTGGTGGATAGCACAGTCAATGCACAAATGTCGCAACTATATTATCCCCATCATCATGATCCAAGTTATTGAGTATACCATCCGTATACATATATCCCATCCCAAGTAGCACTGAAACTGAAGTTACAAATTTATCATCACCATCATCATCATCATCGACCGCTGCTGGATCATCTACTGCTTGGTATAAGTCTCCTTTCACAATGAGAAGGGTTAAAGTCATACTCTACCACGCTAGCCAAGAGCACGTTAGTAGACTTCGTTAATAATTTATTCACTCATGTTTTATTTAGTTTAAGTGCAACATATCCCGGAACTTTTATTTTGCTTGAGATTAAACATCGCGAGGAAACGATCTTGGAAGTTTCTAGGATGTTCTTTAAAGCGTTTGAAATCTACCGCACATAGTTCGTGTAATAGGCTTCATTAAGCCTTCTCTTTATCAGACCTATATCGAACAGCCAAATAATACCAGGGCCATAATGATAATCATGATAATGATGATGATAATAATGATGATAATGATGGTGAACAGATGCACCATACTATCACACTGTTATTTAGTGTTTTTGTAGACATCTTTATATCCGATAAGTATTTGTCTGAATCTCAAGTGGTCTCAAGTCAAATCTCAATCAATTTTTTATAACATAATTAATTATCTGTATTAGTTTTGTCCTCGCAGTGACTCTATCACTGTTATATCGAAACCCCGCTGAACTCTTAAATCGTAAATAGCTACTACACGATCAATGTAGAGGAACTGTCAATACAGTGGCCGCCTACGAAGACGCGTATAACTCAAACCGGAAATAGGTCGAAGCGAATAACATATTTCCATAGATATTATTATTGTTATTATATTGTACTTTAGATTAGAACAGTATAGAGTTAAGGGGTGGTGACAAGCGTATATATCTCATCATTATTGAAGACGCGCTTCAAGAAAGTCAAGTCACAAGTACCTTTAACAAACGTACATATAAGACGACATTTAGTCTCTACATACCTCCGTAGGTAACACGCGTAATAATATATATGTATTCATAGATACATGTTCTGTGCATCGTGATATTACACCCTAATAAAACCAAAGCAATCAGACAAGGTATATTGATAACTCTACATAACTCTACATAACTCTACACAGCTCTACACTAACAAATTTCAGTAGCAGATTTCCTTCAACTTGCGTGCAAATAAGGCGAGAGGAACCGGAAGTAAATATTAGCGATGTGGCTAACTTTACAGCCACAAATTGAGAAACTTACACGCCGTTTTTCAGGGCGGGCGGGCTGCTGGAAATTTAATATAGAGACGGCCATTGCGTTTCGCACAACGTACGGACATCCGACGAGCTGCACTCGAAAACGTTGCGTGGAAGTTCCACAATATGCCGTCTTTACATTGTCAAGTTTTACCTTTTTGCGTTTGACGACTCTATCTATCTACCGCTCTGATATGGAGCTGCCGTTTTCATATGAAGCTACGAGTTACGTTTTGGTAAGTATTTGGAAAACATTATTAATAAGGAAGCAGTCAAACTTACTCAAATCTCTACTTAAATCCAGACTAAATATTAGCCTGCCTAGTTCGAGCGGTTGTAAGCACGTCTGCTGATAGAGAAATCCTGGGTTCGATTCCCTGCTCGGGTACCTGATGTTAAATTTTTCTAAGTTAGATTTTCTAGTAGAAATTATAGTAGGTAGGTGGCTCCGAGTCTGGATCTCAGTCCGGTGTAAAGCAATACGCTCACTATCTATTCAATGTTGGGACATGTAACAAAGCTGGTGAAACGTGGGAGTGTACTACAACCTCTTCCGACTCTTATGGATTATAGGCGTGATGTTCCCTTTCAAATATTAGCGATTTTAATAAGGAAATTCAAAAGACAAACACAGGTATGACACAATGAGGTTTGTCATGTTTCAATTAATATAACATTAGGGTACCAATACGCTGAAACTAACAGAAGAAACAAAATTTAAAACCCTTAAACCTGAGACAGAACCTAATGGAAATATCTAAACTATTTATTGAAGAAATCCCTATAAAAGCAGAGTATTCAAAACATAACCAGTAGCGGAGAAAGTTGACCTTTAGTCGCCCGGATATGGGACACTGTGTTTTTGAATATGACATTACAATTGCAGATACCGTCGTGTTTACATGATTATGTTAATACGAGAATAACAAATAAGAATAAAAAGCGCTAAATAAAAACAGAATTTTGTGTATAAAAATATTTGTTATTTTTATTGTTATTTGTTAAAAAGTTAATTAAAAATGTTTATTGTTATACACTTAACAAAATGTTGAGTCCTGTTAATATTCTTAATAATTAATAAATATGGAAACTTTCTTTTAACAAGTAATATTTTTATTTACATATTATTGCGATTATAATATTTGGTATATGTATTTAATTGGAAAATATTTATTCAATTAGACAATGTGTAAATGTAATTATAATTTATAATTAAGAAAATAAAGTTTTCAATTTAATGATAAAATAATGTGATATTCAATTTTATCTTTGTAATTTATTCGTAGGGCTGCCACTCACCGAGTATGTAGACCATGTTCTTGGTCCACCGCTGCAGTTCCTTCCGTATCGCGCGACGTTCCTGTTGGCAGCGGGCGAATGAGCACTCAGCCATGGCACACGCGCGGCAACCCTGCGGCACAAATAAAAAATATTTAAAGAACGGAAAATAAACTATACAAATGAATTCATACTATGTTTTAAGGATTTTTATATTTTAATTATGCAATTAATAATTGAACTACTGGTCCAAGTATTGGAGGTTCTATTCTCGGGTGAACATATTTTTGATAAAATCGAATATTTCTATTCAACACTGGAGCAGCGTGGTACAAGATGCTCCAGGTTTTGCGATATCATATATACAACAGCACGCAAAATACAATAATTTCTAATGATAGACATATTCACAGTTAATGAATATATATATATGTATATAAGTGAATGTTATGTAATATTAATAAAGTTAAGGTAAGTACATTTATCATATTTGCATCGTAACAAGTTGTTTGCCGCGCCAAGCAAATACGTCGGTGCGCAAATTAATTTTGTTCTTTAGTCCGAGTTGCACAGCTCGTCAAACTTTTAACTCATATTTTAATTTCTTGTAATGCAGGTACACGTGGTGCACCCTGCTATAACAGACGGGGCTCTGGCGACCGGCTGATTGCGGTATAGCGCAGCCTAAATAGGCACGGCTAACGGCCGACGGGCAGCAGCGTCGGCGGTGGGAAAAGCCGTGCACTGCGATCTCCAACCCGCATGCCCAGCGTGGGGATTAGAGGCATAAATGCCCTTTTGGGGAGGCCTATGGCCTATGACCATGACTGAGATAGGCTGAGGATAATGATGATGACAGTCACACTTACAGCCACAGTAAGTCAGAGTTCGTCTAGCGAGCGAACAGAAACCTGAAATGAGCATAAATCAAAACCCATCACACGATTCTGTTGAGAATTACAAGATTGTCTATCCATTATAAGAATTTTCCATATCTCATAGCATAACATCACGTATGTCTTTCAAAAAGTTGATGTTAGGCGTTCAGCCTATCAAATAGTCCTACCTACATGTGAATACAGCGATTTTAAAGTAATCTTTAAATCTATTTACACAAAATCTATTATAAATATATGATTACAAATAGAATCAATGAAGAAATGTTTTGACAACCCTAATCAATACGAACATTAACTCCACAACTCGGAGACAACCTAATGAGTAACCCAGTGAAGGTCCCGCTTTTGTGCCCACTCCGAGATTATATCACTTTTTGCGACAAACACCGCTATAGACCGACTTACCAAGCTTACGGTTAGCTTTATAAGTACGTAAAAAACAACTGCAGAATAGATTATGAGTTCGTTGTCGGAATATTTGATTTATTTACTATTTAATTACAGTGACCAAATAAATGAGGAAAATATCATAGTATTCTGTTTTTATTTCTGATTTTGTTTTCTCAAAACGGCACTATCTTGTACACCTCTTTATAACGAAGTTTTCTGTAGTTTCATAACATTCTTGTTAATCGTACTGTTATACTTGTCTATAAGAGCTCATATATCGAAGAGATTGGAAGAATAAGAGAAACCGATCAAAGAATAGGAGAACTGTTGTAAGTTAGGAATGCAGAACATATATGATAGGTATACTTAAAAAGTTAATTCTACAACCAGGCGCAGCGTAAAGCTCCTTACATAAAAAATGTTTTTGTCGGGAATCGAACCAATGACCTCCAGTTAGAACCATTGGTACGTCAGGGCAGTCAAATGTCACAGATAGATGTTTACACACGTAAAGCTCCGGCTCCAATATCAATAACATCAATTAATAACTAATTAATACTTGCGCAAGAGCGAGCACTGATCGCATGAATAGCAATAAATTATCACACGCAGTTGACATACAACATTTGACATTTGTTAATGTTACACATTACATCAATGCCAAATGTTTTATATATACATATATATAAATAGTTTTTTAGTATAAACAATCTAAACTATTGTTAGATATAAATTATTAAAGGTCCTGGGTTTAATTTGCGAGTCGGGTACCATAGGATTTTTCTCAATTATGTTTTCTACTAGGAATTTCAAATAGTGACTCGGAGTCTAGATCTGTGCCCGGTGTACGGCGATAGACTCACCACTTATTCCGTTCTGGGACTTATACAAAACTGGTGAAACGTGGGAGTGTACTAGTGTACTCCTCTGCCTACGTTTTTGGGGCTTACAAGTGTGAAGTTACGTTTATTTTTATACAATTTTGTGAGTAACCCCACGCTGGTTAGTTCACGTAGATTTTACGTAAGTCAAAGTAAAATATAGTTTTATACAAGGTATATTTGTTATATACAATACATATACAAGTTTAAGTATTGTATGTTCTACACACATATGTATTGTAAACGTTCTAAATAGAAGTAAAACAATTTCTATACTTTGGCATAATTAATTTTCAACGCGAAACGGACATTCGTATTTAGCGCCCCGATAAAAAAATGCTGTGACTACACTATAAAATTGCATGTATATAATAAAATTGAACTCGCTGTCACCCAGCGGCTCGAGTCGATGGTTTAAATGGTTCGCAGCTATAACCCGCGTTCAACTTTATTGACACGAATGGAACACAGATGGTGTTTTGATTGGATATATCTAATGGCATGATTGAATCACACTTTTATTTCATGTTGTTCAAACGCATAAGTAACGCTGCACATGAGAAATCGCAAGACTCAGTCGTGAAAGTTGCAATTTCCAATTCAGAAAATGTCACCACCGCCATCTTTAAGTATTTTAATTATTGCGAAAATGTCATGTCGTTTGCATGTTGATCAACATTGATTCTATTTAGTATTCAACTCAGCTAGGTATGTACAGACAGCCTTAACACAGGCTTATCTGACAACGTGTCGAAGATATGTATATTCGGTTTCGTAGCATTGCTTTAATATTTAGGTTTTATGTTAATAACATCCTCAGCGCTTAATTTCGCAATATTAACGTTCATTTCGTAATTCATAATCAATTATTCACGTAATAGATCACGCTGGCAGGGTCGAATACTGTCAAATAGATATCGAAATTTCCGTGAACAGCATAAAATTACTTTCCCGTCATGTGTAACGAAATCATACGAGTACGTTGTATGTCTTTTTTACTATTGTGTGTGCATAAAGAAAATAAAAACGAAATACAAAGAAAATGTAAAATATGATTTATATGTGTACCCGAATGATTCCGATATGCCACGAAAATACCTACAAATAAGAATACTTATCACGAGAGATCTGTTTCTCAAAATTATCTTAAGTATGAAATCCTGTGAACTGCTGGAATGTCGCTATTTAGTTCTGTCCTTGAACTTATCGTTTCTAGGCTTGTCTTATAAGAAGCATCCTCGAAATCATGTAGATTTCACCCGATGTATCCACTCAACCAAGTCCATAACATTTAATTACCATGTAACATCTCATGCAAAGCGGGCTCCGGCTGGCAACGTGCCACTCTACTCATGACCTTTGCTGTGTTAATTTATCGTCACATGGTCCATTTAGCTGCTAGTAACTATATGCAATATAAAAACCAGTTCGACTAAATCATTTTAGTTATTGAAATTATTCTCAAAAAGTCCGTCAATAACAAGGTCTCATTAATTTTGTCGTCACATTTAAAGATTATCAAACATATTTATTATTATCATCGATGTATCTCAGTCTACTTCTAGATATAACGAAATTCAAAGGAGGTTATGACCAGTCCTTCCCTTGGGAAAGCGGGATAAAGATTGCAGAGAATAGCTTCTCGCACCATCCATGCTTCTGGCCGTCGGCGATGAGACCATTTAGCTATGCGTAGGAAGATTGCACCGTACCGCGATCAACCGGAGAAATATATGTATGTATATACTTAAATTTGTGTATCATGTCAGTAAGTGGAAAAAGAGATCAAGAATAAGAGTCGTAACGAGTGTCATCGCGTCGGGCAATTCAACACAAACACGTTTTACAATGCCGAGCGAAATTGAAAGTGGAACTGTAAAAAACCCGTTGTACTAATATTTACAAACAGAAGCCACAAGCTGTAGCGCTCTGACCGCGGGCGCTAAACACTATACAATTTGATACTTAGAGTCTATTTTTTCTTTAGGTCACGCCACAGATTAAAAATATTTGATATGTAGATACGACACAGTTAAAAAATTAGATATGTATGTTAACTTCTAGTGTAGATGAGAGGAATGAAAATGTTTATAAGTAAAAAACTATACACAGAGTAAAATAAATTTCCGTGTTTTTCTAATGATGATAGATAATAATATTTTTTTTAATATCTCTTTAGAGCTATTTAAATTTAATAAGTATCTTTATTATTATATTTATGTACGTAAAAAACGTTTGTTAGGGTTTGAAAATTATAAAGATCTCAGAAGATATTATGAACAGCGCAACTTAGGAGTGACGCCGCTTTCCTTCAAGTTACATTTTACTACAGAAAATAGTGTTTAACATGATAATACTATGGCCTTAATCCTCTCAATATGAGAGGAGACCCATATTCCAACAATGGAATGACAAATGGCTCCATTATTATTACTTATTTATAAAAAACGCACGCAACTTTGCCAAAACTAAGTCTAAGCCACTAGGCCATGATAGTTCATGAAATAATCAATATTATCATATACCAAGGAAACTGCATATTTAATAAGGATGTGTCGTATATGAACCAAAATAGTATTGAAATATTCACTTATATTTACATTTATAATAGCCAACTGTATAAACAGTGTCATATAATTCGACCGTATTCAAATGAATACATACTTATGATTTAATCAATATAACGCCGAGACCTTGACATATTTTCGTTGATACATTTTTCAAGCTCTAAAGCAGAAATTACTAAAACATTAAATTAGAAGTCTCGGAAACCCACCTTCGTGTATAGAATGATGATGGAAATATTTCGCAATTGGTGCTCACTGCCTGATTGATTGAAGAGACTTGCATTGATGATATAACGACAACAATACGTCACGGTGTATAACAAAATAAACACTGTATAGCAGGAAAAATACGTGGAGCAGTCTCTATTACGTAATAGGACATGTTTCTATGACCTTCTAGTACTAATTACATGTTGCTAAATAAATGAGACCATCAACGCCAAAGCAATCAGTTGTTAATATTAATTTAAGTCCACGCGAGAAAATAAACACGCTTCATTTGCATAATATAACAAGTTCATATCAAAAATAGATTGCACATTGAATTGCAAAATAGAAAAATTGGAGCATGATTCTCCGTTTTATAAATACAGTTAGTCAACCTCGAGCTTAGAGTTAAGACAGATTTAATAACAAAATTAGAATGAACATATTGAGAGTTTACTGTGACTTGGGACTATATTTAAAGTACCTACGAAGTATACAGTTACGCCTGGTTAGTCGTTATATTTTGTTTAAGAGTATCGTAAACCTTTTTGTTGTTCCAATATTGAACACCGGCTTCTTCTCATCATAATGATCTTCTCAGTAGTATAAGCCTATCTATTCTGCTTAGCTGATCAAGTTCGGTTTGGCAAACTAAAACGTGGACGACTTATCGTGATGTTTCTTTCACCGTTATATCGAGTGACATTTTTAAAACATAGGTACATCACTTATTCGCGCTAGGCAAGATTCTAATCCAAAATCCTCGAGTAAGTCTTAAGGTCAGCGAAACTTTGTTTGGATAAGAATTTAAAAATATAACTATAATTGGATTATGCTTGTCTTTTTACAAGTACCAATTGAAATCCCAAAAACGATGTCAACTTTGGTAGAGCTAGGTTCTTATATTTTTAAGTATCTGCTTAGCGATGAAAAATGTATATTGTGTTAGTGGTATTATTATTATTATTATGTAATGATGTTAAAATATGAAAGCGTCATATCTGTTCTTCATTATATACGTACGTTTATTTTGGCCTCACCACCTATTCCATAGTGGGACGTAAACGTAACCGGTGAAACGTGGGAGTGTTCTGCATTCCTCTGCCTACCT
>DWMG01001755.1:0-14480 GCA_018244855.1 Elbella merops | reverse complement strand
CCGATGGATGGCAATAGGCTCAATGACATGGTGGAACGCAAACGTAGCTGGTGAAACGTGGGAGTGTACTACGCTCTTCTGCCTACCATTACGCGGATTACAGTCGTGATATTACATTTTTTTTTGAATTTATGTTACAGGCGTTGTATGATGTATTTTATGACATCTGGCTAGACAATTGTTCATCGTCTATCACCATCATCATTCAGATTTCAGTGGCAGAAAACGCCTTTAAGCACTAAGTTTGCCCTCAGTTACAACTTTACTAAAAGTGTCACAATAGATAGTTAAAACAGATTATATTTAAATTTAATTTCCCGTAAGTATAATCAATATAAAACTATATTAAGGTTGTAACTAGTCATTACGCATAATCTCTTTACGTTTTAAATATGCAGTTTCACTGGCCATCGACAGTTCCCACCATAGCCGGGGCGGCCATTAAGAATTTTATTATTTAAAAATAGAAGAATTCAAAAGAATAACTTTACTGGCCAGCAACGCTAGTATCGAAACAATGCACGTCCAGTTATGAAGAGACGGGTGTGATTGGCTGCGTACGTAATAATCGATTTTAAAATCGATTTTAGATTTAATACAAATATTACCAACCTCACACACATAAGCATGAAAATAGACATTAAATCCTAATGACATTGACTTTAAATGACAATTACACAAATGACATAAATAGTGAATAAAATTTAATTTCAATTTAAGTAATTTAAATTACATTTAATGTTTTGAATTAAAATAAAAATTAGCAAAAAGTTAAGCTAATTGGAAATGTATGCTTTTTGTCTTTGAAGAGATCGTGAATTCATACAGCTGCCGTACACGTTGAATGACATGTTTTATACCTATAATGATAATATTCACTGCCACGAAAAAACTTGGTCTAAAGGTTAATACAAGGAATAAAACAATAGAAGATGATTCATCTTCTTCTGTCTGCCAGTATAACTATGTATATTTTAATCTCTTACAAATTCAATTTTTCATAACAGCAATAACTCTTATCATTACCAAATGTTTATTTTTATTCAAACAAGTTAAGTATATATGTAGTATTAAAAGCACGATGTCTGTTAGGTCAGATATTTAGCGTTTGGTGCTTTCTGCCAACCCCGCAAAGGCTCTAGCATGATGATGTATTATTAACAATAAGCATTGGAGTATTAAAGATGTGCCCTGCGATCTCCAACCCGCATGCCCAGCGTGGAGATTACGGGCATAAACCCCGTTTTAGGGAGGCCTATGTCCAGCAGTGGCCTGAGATAAGATGATGATGATGATTGAAGTATTAACCAACACATAGAATTCAATAGCTGCTGCAATAAATCGATTCCAAAATAATTCCAAAATTTATCGATTATTCATTGCGCGGCATCACATCACTGGTGAGGTGTGTTTTTTATTATTTTTTCAAGTATATTTCGCGGTCGCACGGTCGGCTGGCCGTTGTAAAAACCAGCCACCGTCGGCCGGTGCTAAACTGCCCGCTAGCGAAGAAATAATGCATCACGGCTGGCTCATTGCACTCTCAAAGAAAAACATTGCTTAAGTAGCATGAGCATTGTTGCAGTTTTGTGATGTATTTTCAAAATATATATATTTTTTCCGGCTCTTTTGTCATTCCACTGTTGGAATATGGGTCTCCTCTCATATTGAGAGGGTTAAGGCCATAGTCTTCTACACTGGCCAAGTGCGGGCTGGCAGATATAATTTTGTATCGCCACTTAAAAAAAAAAACAAATAAAATGATGACTACTATCAATTATACTTTTTATTTTTATGATTTAATTTCAAAATCTAGCAATATTCAAAATTAGAAACTCAAACTCGACTTTTCATTGCGCCTAAGTGTTAATCTGAAAAATATCTTTTTAAATTGTGCCTTCATATGATATACTGACAACCTTTACTAATGTTACCACTTAATGGTATTCTGCGGATATTTTTATAACGGCTGATAATTTATTAATTTATTCAAAATTATGCATACATTTGCATTGCTCTTAAAGCTTGAGCATCGTCCATTATGCCAATGAACGGTATTTAGTATAGCCACTGAGTTATCGGTTATTTGACAGCGATATATTTTATCTGTATTGTTCCACTGTTGGACACGGGCCTCTTCACAGAATGGCACTTGTTAAGGCTTTACTCTGCCACCTTAACCAAGTATGGAAGACTCCATATACAGAACATTGCAGAACTCCAAGGTGTGTAGGTTTCCTCATGATGTTTTCCTTCATAGTTAGAGCCAGTGATGTTTAATCGTAAAACGCACACTTTTTGAAAAGAGATGAGCGCAAAGACACTAACCCATGATCCTTAAAATGAGAGGCTTAATTCTAAACCATCAAGCTACGAGTATCATTTTTTTACCAGTGAGAAAAAACATGTTCATAAATATTATGAAATAAATACATATTCGTCTTGCGTGGAAGTCGACATCACAAATCCCACCTGTCAAATTCATCAACCATTACACCAGCGGGCCTGTCAATAACGTCTTTAAACGCAACCTGGTAAACAAAACATCGCATGTTTTACGTTAAATCGATAAAAAGATAACAAGACGATACCGGAAGTGGATACAAAATTGCCTACCTCGGCAATCTTGACCCCACTCGCCCATAAACAACCAATAAAGCTATTACAGCACTTCAATGAATATTCATCATAACTTATGGTTTCATTTCCGTCTCAATGAACACGTTACGGTTCATAGAAAAAAATGCATCGATTCGATGCTCATAGTTCAGTGCCACTGGTGTATAAATAGTTATCACAGCATCACACCGGCCTGTTATAGGGTAGGCAGAGACCACCGAGCGCCAAATATCTTTATTCTTACAGACCTGATCATTCAGCGCTTTATTCATATGGGCCTGTCAGTTTCGGACACATCGCACTCCCCATCAGTCCGGAGTATTTGGTCAAGATAAACTCGTCTTAAACTCCCTCGGCACCTGCATCCATTAAGAATCGCGTTGTGTATCTTTTAAGCCAATAACTATATGTATTCGTATATGTATATATCCATATATTACATGGAAAAAATATTGTAATTTTTTTGTAGGTATAGTTGTTAGTGGAGTGATAAATTAAGCGATGCGATTGTCGAAAGAATTTAAGTACGTACCTATGTTAAGGAGTCTACTCAAGGTTTACAGATTTTCTTCCAGTCTACTTTGGGTTTGGACAGCCGTGTGTGTAGATTTTCCAGTAGTTTATTTATTCGTTTATTCCCGTACAGGATCATGTTATTGTCACTTTTACATCGATAAAGAAACTCTAGTGCAATGTAAATAAATCGAATAATTACATGGATAGTTCTAGAAAGCGCCCTGATTCCGAGCTGACAATGACAGGAAAGTGGGGGTAAGAAATGAGAAGCTACTCCGATCATGGGAATGGTGATACCGTAAGAGATTGTGGGAGATTTGCGAAGAGTAATTTCATTGTTCACATCGGATATTTGCTAAAGCATTCTAAAGTTTATTTAGGATTGATTGAGGTATTATTGTATTATTATATCATCACACTAGGTCCGTAACATGGTAGGAAGAGAACACAAAGTCAAAGATTTGTATGCTTAATGATTTAAGGTGCTTGATTTTAGGTAATTAATGGTAATTCTCATATTTTGTTTGTTGCTCTCTTTTCTCAATTCACGTTTAACTATGTTCTATTAATTTTTCGTTATATATTCGGTTATATTTTTAAAACCTTAAAATCGTCATAAAAGACTAGGAGTTTTTACTTGATTATTGTATACAGCGTTAATGAAAAATGTTTTGTGCAAATGAATGCTTAAAATTATTTGTATAGATATCTATTGCAATGACAAGTGAAATTTTTCCAAAGAGAACACTCAATATCAGAGTTTTTGTATACCAGGTATAAGTGTTTGCAACACTGAGCGCCTAAAATTTGCGTTTTTATATATCACCATTGGAAACCTTCGTAAAAATATCTCAAACTAAATAATTTTACAAATTGCGACAACAATTATGCGCTAAATGAACCAAAAAACCATTTTTATTTTTTTTCGCTTATCATTTGTACTGTAGAACTGAATTCGTTAAATACTAAAATTGGTAATGTTGCATTTCGCTATTGTTAATTTCCTTGGATATTAATTTGCTCGTTCTTTATATATTTTTATTAACCGCTAATTAAAGAGAAACGTCAAATAATTGAATGCTTCTGAAATGTAAAAATTATATCTATAAAAGTATATAAATAAAATGTTTGATAATAAAATTACTTCCCAGTGGAACATACTTTCAACCCTTAAAATAATCTGTAATTATATGATATTTAAAACCTAAATACTGCCCAGTCGGCAATGGAAGTTAATTGACTAAAATTTCAACTTTCCAATTGGAGGGTCTGGGATTCGAAGCGATACATAGGTATATAACTACATATATTCCCTCTCAAGGGAGCACTTAAAATTCATTGTAATCGAATTCCAATCACTGTTGAATCACGAGGTCATTGATGTATAACCATTTTTAACATATACAGCGTTATAAATACTTCGAAAAATATTTTAATATTGTTAAATATTCATACTGTCGGAAACTTGCAATCATTAAATCCCATTCACAATATGTTAATGACATCCGCCAGTTAACGAGAAAGTATGTTATGAAATAAATATATTATGTTTTATCATACATAGGATCATAACCTATTTTGTGCCAAAATTTAATTATAGGTACATTATACTTAGGGTCGCCGCACTTCCTAAATGGATAAAACAACTTCAGACATTAATTCGACGAGGCCGGTTTAAATCTACTAATTTTAAATGTAATAAAATATAAGAAGTATACCTCTTCTGAATGAAAAATCAATTAATTAATCAGTCAATCTTCTAATTTTAAGGACAGGGCGCGATGGCGCTCATTGGGGGAGGCCTATGTCCAGCAGTGGACTGAGATAGGCTGATGATGATGGTGATGATGATGAAATATCCACTTAAGGTACTCGCAAATGGTCTCTACCTTATACGAGTATGTCGATATTATTATGTAAAAATGTAAGTAAAAATGCTTATTCAAATATTCTGTAATTTTGCGTGAATATCGGTAAATAGCGCGGAAAAATATTAAAGGGATTCCTAAGCTGGCGTTTACGTAAGGAAACAGTATTTTTATTCGATATAGTATTTTTATTTCGATAATAACATGACTAATGTTATGTAATCAGTATATTGAAAGGTGTAATTTTGACGGAGATGTTTAGATAAATAGACATTTTATTATTAATGACCGCGCTTTGTGCAGTTGTGATGAGGTTATTTAAAAAATATGTAGGTATAGTTAGTTAGGCATAGTTTGAGTGATTGGAGGTTTGATGGGCGATTGCTAATGGAAAACTTTGACCAATGTTTATGTTTGGTGATATATGATTTCAATTGTTATTCGATTTTTATTATTATTGAAATCTTTAGAACTGCTCCACAAGGTCACAGGCACGAAACTGAGTGGGCACTCACCCTCGTCCCCAATGGTCACGAGGGATGAACCGCTTGTAGAGAACTGCTGCGGATATGAAATGTATGACAAAATATAATGAATATACATACATACGAGTACCTTGTCATTCTTTGTTAGGTAAATTTTTTATTGCGTTTATTGATAGTTGGCAGACCATTGAGAATATTCATTTTTTAAAACGATTTCGGTTATAATGTTGTCATTCACGGTATACGTGTAGGTATACTAAAGGTATACATCTTGGTCCTCAGCAGTAGCAAGGCGTCAGGTATTAGCTCGAACAGGAGAGGCACTACTAAAAGTAACTTATACTAACATTACAATAATTCAATTAATTATATAGACAATTCCGATTCACGTAGTTCTAAAAGTAAAAACGTGAAGGTATTATTATGGACGAATGGACTCCCAACTTGAGCAAGTGCGCGTCGACTGACTTCACCCGCTCTCTGGAACGTTACGAAGATCTCTA
Source organism: Elbella merops (assembly GCA_018244855.1). Taxonomy (NCBI): domain Eukaryota; kingdom Metazoa; phylum Arthropoda; class Insecta; order Lepidoptera; family Hesperiidae; genus Elbella; species Elbella merops. The sequence goes on along the minus strand of DWMG01001755.1, from coordinate 8,489 downwards.
AAGCGCTTACGATATTTTCCTTCACCATTATAGTGAATGGTATTCAATGGTTACCACGCCAAGATTCGAACCGCAGTCCTCAAAAGTAAGAGGCTGTAATCCAAATCACTTGAATGATCATGCTTACAAAATTTTACTAATTTAGTTATGATGCCTCGTTGGTCGTGTTGGTTGCAAGTGCGACTGCCGATCGGGAGGTCACGGGTTCGATTCCCGGGTCGAACACTAAAAAAAATTCTAATTTAGATTTTCTAGTAGTTGTTCGAAGTCTGGTTAGGTATATGCCCGATGCATGGCAATAGGCTCACCACCTATTCCATGGTGGGACGTAAACTTAACCGGTGAAACGTGGGAGTGTTCCGCATTCCTCTTCCTACCTCTTCGGAGATTACAGGCGTGAAGTTACGTTTAATTTAGGTAAGATATTTTATACCGTTCGTCACAATTGCTTGTTTTACAAATTTGTTTTTATTTTTAGATACTTATTTTTAAAAAGTTGATATTCATTCATAGAAACATGATGTTTGTATTGTTAAATTAATATCTTCGACAAAATGCCATCTTAACGAACGTTCACTTCGTCTCCTGTGATCAAAATCTGTTAGTGTTTAGTCTATTCAACGAACTCCGGCGTCCAAGTGTACTCGTAGTTGCCCTCCAATATTAAGCTTTGCACTTTCAACACCCGACCTTTGAACTGGTGTGATACAGGACGTTTAATTATTAACGTCGGCATTTACGTGGCAAATAGACCAGAATTTGTGTCTCGATGTAGTCCATAGACAACAAGAAAATTATTTATGTTGTCAGTTGAATTGGGAAACTTAATGGATGGATACATGAAAATAATAATTAAGAAAGTGATTAAAAAGAGTTCATTTCGTATGTAAATATTTGTTTTATAAATATACCTATGCAGGTACTTAGTCCCTTTGAGCTATCAATCGGTCGATTAGACATTTATGTATGAGCATAAGTGATAGTATGGTCTATAAAAGTTTATTGAATTCGTGTTCATTTAGAGTACCAGCGATGTATGTAGATAGTAGTTCGTAATGTTGCCAGGACTTATGTAGGACAGTATGCCCGGACATGTTAGTAGAATCTCAATGTGATTTAAAGAATTATTCATAGTTATTTCGCCACGTAATATATAATATAATAAAATTAATTAATAATATGACGTATTATTCACAGAAAAATAGTTTTGTGTTAATTATAAGAAATTTTTCATTCATACTCTTTTTAATCTACGTCATCACCATCAGCCTACTCCCGTCCAGTGCTAGACATAGGCCTCTCCAATAGCACGCCACTGAACTCGTTCTTCAGCTCTTCTAATCCAACCAATCCAAGAACCAATTTACAATTTGAACTTCTAGAATAAAGATTGATAAACTTTATAACAATGAAAGTTATCTGCTACCTTTATATTTATGATTTGGTATTCGCTAGATCTCTTTCCGGGTGGACAGAGAGGCAAGCTTTTTCCTTATAGTACTGACGTGATTCATCATCATCATCATCAGCCTAACTCAATCCACTGCTGGACATTAGCCTCCCCCAATGAGCGCCATCGCGCCCTGACCTCGGCTTGTTTGGTTTGTCATGCTTTGCATTATTCGTTATTTTATTTCCGAATTAAAGAAATGCTGTTTAAAAGCTTTGATTATGTGTACGTTTGATAATTGAATATTTTTCAACGGGCTCTAACTCAAAGGCCGAGATACTCGTTATTAGTATTTTCCCGCCATTCTGAGAATTCAAAATGGCTGCCGTTTTTTTTCAAAAATCTTTAACTCCCATCTTATTCAACATAAATATTAAATAATAAATGAATAACTATTTGTAAGCACGTTTTTTTTTCAAGTTAAATATCCACAGTTAAATATCCATATTTTTTAAATTTAAAAGAGACCTTAGGTATACCCACATGTAAATACAAAAATTGCATGTACGAATTACAAAAACCCAAATAAACGTTGTTTCCGTGATAAGAAATCTGAGTTGAGACATAAACAAGTTACATTAAAAGAAGTTTAGTTCATAAACATGAATATTCTAATTTGTCAGAGCGGTAATAAACGTTACGTGCGGTAGGGTGCTTTCGATATACCCCCCGCCACCCTCGCAGTACACGTAGGCGTTGTTTCTTTTCCTAATTTAGCTAGTATTTTAGTTTTTTTTTGTATGAATGGCAAATATAGGTATGTAAATAGAAACGAGTAGCAGTTATCACAATTTTGATGTATTATTTATTTAATAATTTTAAATCAATGTAAGTACCATTTTATTTACACCAATTAGGTACATAAAAATACGAACAGACAGTTTTTCCAAAAACAAATTACGACGAGGTACGATCATTTTATTTGCACCAATTATAAGTGGAGCCCGATTTCATCACTCCCCTGTCTACCCTCAGAGTAGCTGTAGGTATCTGTAGCTATGGTGTACAATGGGGGAGCTTTCCCAGTATCGATTTTTTCCTCTATCATATTTCTATTAAGTATGACGAGTTCAGTGAATTAAAATATAATACCTAAATAGAAAATTAATTCTACAATTGTCTTCGTTTAATGCTACCTATATTAATGATTATTAATAATGATGTGACGATTATTAATGGCATGATGACGCGGTCAAGTAAATTTAGGTACTACCAAGAATATTTAGGCAGTCTGCATTCATTGGTGCAATTTGGAAGAGGCTTATATTCATTGGTGACCTAACATCCGTTGATGATGATGACTCAAGAGGAAATATATACCTATTTTTATTATACTGAAGTATTTATAAATATTTCATTTACCTACATAGGTACCTAATATATACCTTCCTATGAATTTAAAACCATGGAAAATTTATCCTTAATTCTAATAGGTAAATGGTTATTAGGAACTTGGTTCTTAGTCAAAATACAGTAGGTTGGTGTCTGCTTATTAGAACAGGGTGTTTGAAGTATGCTCCAAGCATTAAAGCTGACGCTTAAAAAAGGTAGCAGTCCACTGGTCATAAATAACTCCGAACTTCTGAACTGGAGTTTTTTTAATGGGTACAATCATTCGATAAACACGGCCTTCGATATTTTATTTACGAGATGTGGACATAATATTAAAGGTGTCGTGTAAATCAAGGATAAAATTTTCTCTAACATATAAAAAGGTTTTATGCGCCAGAAGTGGCGCTTGTCATAGTGAATCATATTTGAGCATAGATTGAGTTATCGATAACTTATCGCAAGTCGAGAACGTTCTATTTACACTTACTTTGTTTCCAAATGCAACCGAACATTTTAAACTTTCTTTAAACTTTCAATAACGGTCTTATGACATCACGAAAAAGTTTACAATCGCTCAGCCATCCAGGAACACATACGGTACAGTTACACACCGGTTAAATTTTAACACGATGCATGTCCGAACATCATATAATCACGTCATCTCACTCGCTATAAACCACATTTCGATTAGTAGAAAAGGACAAGGATACCTGAGTAGAGCTGGAGTTCGTAACCGCATTCGAGGAATTGTGCGACACGATTGGTGTGTGGGGAGCGGAGGCGTGGCAACGTCGCAGCATCGCTTGGCCCCTCAGATGTCTGCCGGCTTCGAACAGTGCCGCGTTCAATTTTCGAACAGCTGAATGCGTATTGTAACTGTTTGGCGGTGAATATTGCCGCGCCACGCGACGTTGCCAGTTCGCGCTGCGAATTAGGAGGTAAATTAAATTATGATATTTTAAAGCGTGGACGTCGAACTGTTAGGGTTTAGCGATGTGTCTGCGCCGTGGCCGTCGATAGGTCGTCCAGTTGCTGTTCGGAAAGCACTTTTTTAATTTAATCTTACAAGATGTAAACAAATTTTATATACACACGAGGCATTGGCCGGCTCATATAAACATCGTATTAGTTTACGTTCGGCGCTTGATGCGTTTCCGACGTGGTGACGACTGCACTTAGAGTAAGTTTGTTCATGTGTCGTAGAAGCTGTTTTTAGCACTAGGCTTTTTTAGTTTATATCTAGTACTCATAGAAATTTTATTTATTTAATAAAAATGTCGCGTAATAAAAACTTGACACAGACTTTATAACTCTGTAACTGTACATTTTCGAGACGACAGTAAACAATTCATAAAATCTACTTAATAGAAGTTTATTAATGGGACGGGAGTTTTAATAAGTACATACTGTGCGTAAAATAAAATTAAAGATACCTAAAAAAGATAAAATAAACATATTTTACGTAGATACATGAACAACCGTTTATTGACACTAGTAAAAATATCATAATATGGTTAATTTTTGGTGTCCTTACACATATCATGTTACGACTCAACAACAGTTACGTGAAACCTTTTTCCTTCATTACTAATACGACGTTACTGATCGTATAATTCCTTATTGGATCCCACGACAATAGGTATACATATGTACAATACATATGCAATAAAGGACGGTATGTACATTTTGTTTATTTTATCAATAGTGGTAGGTATTGTTACACTACCTATTCAGAAATTTGCTTTATACCTTAGTGCCTATACCTATTTTAATTATGAATTGTACTTATGTACGTATTGAAAGTTCACCCTAGTTTTGTTTCGACAAAATATTTTTAAAACAAAAAATATAATATTGAGATATTATAAATTCGCTCTCGTTTTATCTTGACAAAATATTTGTTCTTTAAAAAGAAATTGATGATACTAAAGTAAGTAGGTATTAAAAATTCGATTTAGTTCTGTTTCGTCAAAATATTCTATTGAAAAAGCATGATACTATTATTACAAGATTGCTTCAGTTTTATACAGATATTTTTTTCATGCACAATATTAGGTATTATTCATATTTCTAAATAATTTCTACCTATTCAGAAGTTAACGGTGAAAATTTTTCGTACTGTCTAAATTATTTTATTAATTTAACATGCAATTATACCTACATTTTGTCACGAATCCATTTTTATATTGGTGTATTCGATGTAGGCTGCAAGGCAGCAAAGGTGCAGCAAAGACTAATAAATCATAGACATCAAGGGTAGCGGATGTGTAGTAGAAGTGTTGAACAGTGCTGTAGTTCAACTCGCTTCACTGTTGATTATAAGTTCATGCGGAAATTTCTAGAAATGGCAACCAGTGTGACGTTTCATTTGGTCTTTGGTGGATCTCAGATTTAGAGTCTGTTTGAATTAATTGCATAACTATATGTTGTACACATTGATACATATCTAAGTATAATTATCCTGGATACATTTATTATTAGAATTACTATGTTTATATTATAATATATTGTATATTAGAATCAGTACCTACATGTAATGTGTTATATATGAGTACACCGATCGTAGCTGCTACATACCTAATTGTAGGGACGCATTGAACAGAATATTTTCACGCCGAATTTTTTATTTATTATCATATGATAGTATACCATTTCCATTACTAGCCATTGCCATTACCATTTCATCAGGCCGCGACTTCGCTTGATTTTAAGACCAGATTATTAATCCGTTGTTCCTTCGGACTGCAACTAAGCTGCTGTTACGTGGCACAAATAATTTTCGCTGGTGAATCCCTTAACGTAGCCCTCCGTGGGACCCTAGTACCTGATTACAGTATCCATTGACGAGTGTGCATTTGTAAAGAAATCTTAAAGTAACTACTTTAGGCCCTCCTGAAGCTATGTAACTGACGTATTTTTTCATTATTCTTTGCTTTTTTATAATTTCATTTTCTGTTTTAACAAATAATTTACGTTTAAACCTATCTACTTTGTTCGAACACTGTCCTGTTAATTATATCGGGACGGAAATTCTATTTGGGGAAGAAATCAATTGTGAAAATTAGAAATAGTTTTATTGTTGCAATCATCATTAGGTAGTATTTTTCTCGCTCCACGGTCTTCATTTAGAGTAAGAAAGTTTAAGGCCATGGTACGCCACGCTGACGAAGTGCAGGTTATCAGACTTCACATGCCATTGATTATGAAGAGTTTTGTATAACATGTGCCTTTCCTAATGAAGTTGTTTTTCACCATTACAAAAAGTGATATCCAAAATTATATTCAAATTTTTATTATAAGAAGGAGCCTTGAATATGAAAGCTAACATAAAATCACGCGTGTATTTCCTCGAAGGGGTAGGCGGAGGTAGTACGATCCTATGATTCACAGGATTCAAATAGAGACTCCGGGGTAACGTTGAAATTTAAAAAACATTGTGAGTCCACCGTCGCGCAAGGTCTCTTACTGGGTAGGTTGAGAGTAGCGAATGCTAAATCTCTATCTTTACTAACCCGACTTATTTTTCCTAAATTTATCGTTCTCTACATATACGCACGCTGGTTTGGGACAGTTGGGACTGTCCTGTCAGAAGTAGAGTTTAAAAATAAACCGTGCTAAAGTGCAGCGTACAACTGGTACAGTTCAGCGCTGCATTGCGGTACAGCATCTCTGCCTCTGTAATTACAATATGCGTCACTTGCTCCTGTCCCTGGAATGTAGGTACACCCGCTCTCTTGTTCAGACAGGATGGTGCTGGGACATTGAATACAATCAAGAATTAGTGGCTATATTAGCTATAAATGCTACTTACTGGTTATCAGGCTCTGTAGTCACAGATATGTAAATTGGTTCTGTTATTTTAGAAAGTAAGTGTTCAGTTTTAAATAATATGTACTTATATATACATATTAGAAAACACATGGTACCATCGTCTTAACAATTATCGCCGATATAATAATATAGGATGAATAGGCTTTTTCATCATGCGAGTTCGAGGCTAAACGCTACTTTATCAAGTAATAAAAAAGATCTACGAAGTATGTTTATATATGTATTATTGTAAAAAGATAATGGAAGCGTCTCAGTTTATAATCGCTTATGGACACCCTGTCGGTCTAATTGCGCGTGTAAAGGTTTCTCGTACGCGTTAACGCTTCTGATAATTAGTTGTACGCGGCTAGTATGAATGAATGTATGAATAGGACTTGTTTTGCGACGTCCGTCTTAACCTTTCGCTATAAAGCACCTAACTCACTAGACTAGCCCATAATTTATGTGCTGTTACGGGCATAATAAAAAAATCTTAATTTTTCAGTTCGGACAGTGAATATCGAGCTTTAAGTCGAACATTTTGGAGATATTCACTTCGTTGAGATCCCTTCCGAAAATGTCAAAGACCTTCGGCACCCACGATTAATGTCTGTGAACCGTCGAAATGCGCGGGTGTATCAGAGAGTGTCTATTTTTAGATATGTGAGTCGTGCGAAAAACTTACGTTCAAATTACGCAATTGTTTCGCTAAACTAATAAAATTCAAGGACTAAGTGAGCCAAGTAGTTAAGTGATCTCAGTCTATGTGACGTGTCAGTGACTTGACTAGGGCGAGCTTTAGCATGTTCCACTGCATCCAGCGGGTGGAATAGAGTACCTACCTACTTGTCTAGGTAAAAATTTCATTAACAATGTATACTGTACATTAGGTAAAATTTTCATTGAATAAGTATTACTGATTTTGTAAGAAAATAGAGTAATCGCAATTTTGATTGTACGAAACTCTATATAAACCAATCAGGTTCGATGCTGCGTTCTAAAAATATACTTTATTCGTTAACATAAAACCCAAGGACCATTGAGATGTACAAATAGATTCTTAATTGAAGTTAACTTGAATGCGCATTGAACACGGGGCACGTTGAAAGTGAAATAAAAATAGCAGATACTAATACATTTGCAAAAGAACGAACGGTATTATGAAGAAATTCAACGTACATTTTAAATTGGACTTGAATCTCCGCAGTCTTCTATAAATAGAACCGAGTAACTAACTCCATGCGAAGGTTTCGAAGAATTAAGAGATGCTTGTTAATTAATTAAATTTCACCCAAGTGGCTCGCCCTCGGGAAACAATCGTTCGACAACTCGGTACCTCGTAATTGTAAATTTAGCTGTCTGCAGCAAATTGGTAGACTGTCGGTGGCCGTACGATTGTTTCCACGACACTATCGTCTATTGTTTGTTCCATTACGCCCATTGTTTAATTGCGAGTTAGCAGTATTTTACCATCGCAGAGATGGATAGCACCCGCGAGCACCTTCCTGGATATTGAGTAGACTGAACATCATTGATTCGATTGGTGAAAATGAATTTCATTCTTTGACGTAGGCTTCAATTATTGACATAATAATGATGTCTGAGGTTTTCCCGGTTCTTTAAGAAAAGTGCAAAGAGAGCTCTCCTTTCAAAACCGGCAAAGCATTGGTCAGTCCTTGGGTTTTGCAAATGTCCAGGCGACGGTGACCACTTACTAAAAGGTCGCCCGTCTGCCTGTTTGCTAGGCTAAATATAAACGTAATCTATAATATGGAATAAAACTTACTTATTACTTATATAGTCAAAGGCAGTGATAGCCTAGTGGTTAAGAATTCAGCCCCTCACTCCGGGGGTGTCGGGTTCAAACCCATGGCACGCACCTCTTTACAAAAGTGCG
>DWMG01001754.1:0-14488 GCA_018244855.1 Elbella merops | reverse complement strand
TGAGTTATATGTATATTGTCTGACGGTTAGTGGTTGCGTGTTAGTATCATTATCATCATCATCATCATCAGCCCACTCCCGTCCACTGTTGGACATAGGCCTCTTCAATGACACGACACTGAGCTCGATCTTTAGCTCTTCGCATTGTGTTAGTATATACCTTACTATTACTAAATTAGTAAATTATAAATAATTGCCACTCATGCCTGACATTATCACTCTTGCCTGTCAAACAAATGAACTTACCTCACCGATAGCAAAACTGATAAAATCAGCAGAATATATTCAATGACAAAGAATATTTGGTAATTTTTAATTTGCTTCTACTTTATAATTAATTATTTTAAATTTAAAGAACCACTGAACTTTGCCTTTTATGAGATTGTTTTATTTTTAATTTAACATATATTTATTTTATTATGTAAAAGTCGCCCACGCGTCCCTAGAAAAAACCTAACTTGACCCTAACCTGGCTTAGGTTGTAGCCGTATTATTAATTAATTGTTTGTTATTCGGTATTATTAGTCGGTATTATTAGTTATTCGGTTAATTATTTAAGTCGATACTATATCATATCGTGAGTGTTCACCTTGAGAGCCAACTTATAGATGCTCAGCATGGCTTCAGTGTTAGTCGTTCAACTGCCAGTAATATGTTATCATTTCACATCCGACACCACTCAAGCGATCAAGTTGATGCGGCTTATCTTGACTTCCGTAAAGCGTTTGATACGGTCGACATATTTCTCTGAAAATTTTCAGCTGCTGGACTTACCCAGCCTCGCTACAGTACTTCTCTTTTTACCTCCGTAGCAAGAGGCAGTATCTATGTGCACTTTAAAGGACATCTCTCTAGACCGTATTAAACTTTACCTGAGTAAGTCAAGGGTCGAATCTTGGCCCTTTAGAATTTTTTATATTTATAAACGATTTGCCTAATACGGTTAGTGCGGCTCGTTTTCTGTTATTTACAGATGACCTAAAATTGTTCATGAATATTGAGAATCCTTCTGATTGTGAATTGCTGCAGAGAGATATCGATAGTGTCGCAGAATGGAGTACACGGAATAAGCTGACATTTAACAAGGCAAAGTGTTCTGTTATATCGTATAAGCGCGCACACAACCTGGTGGTGCACGATTATTAACTTGTGGAGAATTCTCTGGAAAGATTATATCCGATTAAAGGTCTGAGAATTTTGATGCGTCAAGATCTCAATTTTCCTTACCATATTTTCCTTACCGTATTGTCACTAGTCAAGCCCACAAATCATTAGGGTTTGTTTTGAGGCAATTGAAGGACTTTGACAGTCTCGCGGTGATAAAAATATGATATAACACTTTTGTTACAAGTATGTTATAAAGTAACGCAATTATCTGAAGTCCAAATGAGATAAAGTACATAAAACTGTCACTTGTTAAATAAACGAGATTTCAGTCACTAGAGATGAGAAGAAATATCCAGATCTATAGAGTAGGTAATCTTCAGAATTCATTACAGACCTCTTTAAACAATTTATCGCAGTTTCACAACCGCATCGCAAAATATTATCAGTAATACAATACTTTGTGAGAAGATCGGATCTTGGATCACCTGTGCTTTTTCGCGCTGTATATTACAGCGTACTTAAAGTATATACTTTAAGCAAGGAGAATAACTTTAATTCATCCACATGGTTATATAGCAACCTAACTCTACCGTGAAGTCAAGAACAGAAGGGAATCCTTGGAAGTTCGGGAAGTACCAGGAAACGAGGTCATAGTTGAAAATATGAATAAGATTCAGAAAATTCCTTTCGTCTAGTTCATATTTGTCGTGGTTCTTGAAATTTTGGTATGTGAGCGTAAAATAAACTTTATTTATTAAACAGGTTTCAGGTTAAGCCGGACATATTAGTACCACCTGGCCAGGCCTGTACCTACATAAAAAAAATCTGGAAAAATTCAAAAACTAAAATACATGTGAACAGAGTCGTGGGCGAGACCTAATCCGTAAATTATGTTACAAATGTTCATATAATCAGAAGCTATTGAATCACAATTGAAATAAAATCCTGATCTTCTTCTACTAACATAAGTAATGCAAACTCATGCATGTATCGCGTTGACCATGGTTTCCGTCACTAAACTTGGGACCAAAGTATGTATTTACAAGCACTTTTTAATAATAATATATAAGCAAATTTTATAAAGTACGCAACTGGAAATAACGCTAAATAACTTAGATCAGAGATTAGCTTAAAATCCCATCAAATTTTGTGATCTAATTGTACCAGATTTACAGTGTATCTCGTTTAGTATGTATGTATAAGTATAAAGTAATAAAATAACACAGTTTCTTACACTAATATTTTATTGTATCTCGTAGACACAGTTTCCAAAATACATCGACAAAAATATAGGATAATCAAGTATCCTGAATATGGTACAGACATAATTGATTAATTTTGTATAGGTACGTACATAGAGTTCCAAAAAATACATAATACAGGGTATAATATGTATATTCTCAGAATATAGGTAGTTAAAAAATATGTATAGAAAGAACTACAGTTAAAATTAATACAGGTGAGATAGAAAAATGTTTGTTTTGAAAAAAGATTGTAAACCAGAACATTATTTATATTTGTATACATAAAAAAAATAGAAAATGATATGACTTAGAATAAAATTGCCTAAAAGATAGAATATGGACGTTTAAAATATAGCATCTTTATAATAAAAATAATAATTGTACAAAAAATACATTTCATAAACAAAGTTTTCTGTTTAAATCAATAGTCTCGCTCTTTAGATAAAAAATGTAGATTAAATGACAAATTCTTTACATAGGAAATGTGAAACCATAAGGCTGTGTTGATTTGAACACTTCGCCATTTCAACCTTCACTTCACTGTAACAGGCCGGAAGTGGTTGCGTAGAATGTCTGTACCCTTGCGAAATAATGAATCAAGCGGTAAAAAGCACATTTAATTTAATTCTACTACTACTAAATATACTATATTACCAAAGAAGAAAACTCGTAAACTACTCATTATCTTATCGTACGAATAGGACAACGGCGACATTCAAATAGTTTTTTTTTTTTTCAAAATTTCCAATATCCTTACTTGCTACATTTTAATTTATAATCCGGGATTAGAATATAGAATCAACTTCCTCCCATTTATATATACCGGGAGTAACTACAAATGACTTCAAGATTAGTTTTATCATCAGAAAACACAATGGAAATTTTTATATGTACTTGCAACATCGTATTTGAGATTTAAAAGTCTACGTCCTCGTAATAGATTATAAATATTGAAAGAAATAACCATATTTACTATTAAAAGTTTCATATCATCATGACATTATGTAGAACTATTCCTTTAGCATATTACTTAAACGATAGAAAGCAATCTCTCGCTGTAGGAAATATTTTATCCCTTATGAAAAAGTGTATTCTTAATGCTACATATGGCGTAATTGATTATTATATGAAAACACCAACAAAGCTACGATAGATATAGAAACACTGTAATACATTATTTTGACACATTTAAGAGCTTGACCATTTGATAGATTAATATTCGAGAGAAAATCGTTAATGCATCGACTCAATACTGTTACAATACAATTATAGTTTAATACTACAAGTACATTATCTTAGACAAAACATCTACAGTTGGCTTCATGCTGAAGTCGACTACTGACTATAAAGTCAAACTAAACATTTCATATATTGTACCATAAAAGTTGTACTCTACTAAATATATTAGTTGGATGAGCAACAATGCTTATAATCATCCAATCGTTTTGTTCCATTTAATTTCGTTACACAGACTTTTCTAAAGAGAATCACAAAGCTACCAGTTCTATGGTGCAGCATCGATACCCCTTAGTTCAAGAGTTTAATCATCTACCAATTTTTCTAACCGGAAGCTTGCAGTGAATTAAGCCAGTACTACATAAGATGCAGTAGCAGTCAAAATGTCAATACATTGACTACAATAGAAGTTTTTAATGTTTTTTTTTTAAATATTATTTCAATCCATATCGGTATATTGAGTTCGAGAAATATTTTACTCTGCTACCAGTTCTTTGACATATCGAACAGTGTATCAACAGATGAAGTCAAAATGTCTACGCAATCGGTAATTCAGAAGTAGCATACATTAAATAGCTCAATACGTTACACGCAGTAATAGTTATATTGTCAATACACCGTCTACAATAGAAGGAAATAGCCTTCATTTTCATAGGTATTTTTTTTCATATATCTTTACACGAGTACCAAGTGAGAAATAGAATCACTTGGCTATCAAGAAATAGCTAACATTAAGTACGCCCAGTCCCCAGATGGGCACGTTAAACGCATAATATTTAATGTTTCACTGACTACAATGGAAAGGACAGCAGGTACATGAACATTATTAATAATAATCAGACATTACATTATTACAGCAAAATTTAGATTCCAAATCTTTGAATATATATTATAACAGCAAAATTTAGATTTCCAATCTTCGAATAAATATTATTACAGCAAAATTTAGATTTCAAATCTTCGAATATATATTATAACAGCAAAATGTAGATTTCAAATCTTCGAATAGAACAATCAATTATGATATTTTATCATAATAACGTATATTAATTTCGCTACCAAAATAGATTAGCTGCCGTTAGTTTGGCGTTAGAGAAATCTAGATACATTTTATAATAGATATTAAAAAGTTGCGTTGACGCTGCACCCGCAAACTCATTAGCTAGAATTAAATATATTCTTCTATTTGCCGGTGCCACTCAATGAATATGCCTAAAACGTAGAGAGTAAACAAAGCAGAGAATACTGCGATATAAAAGACATTTCTTTCTGATATACATATTGTAGATGACATAAGTAGTTTTAAAAATTATTTCGCTTAATGTATTTTTATTAGCAGAATAAACGTCGCTCACATCCTGAAACTCGATCCCCGTTATTATAGCTCTCTTAATGTATGTTCATCAGACATTTTCTCCCAAATAAATTTTCAAACTCAAATAAATATAGATTTGTAATACTAAATTTATAACTAAACATTATAAAATAATAGTGACAATAAGAAACAGTAATTAAAAATTTGTACCAGAGTTGAACTAAATATAATTTTAATTCCAAGGTTTTCATGGAATCAAGTATAGGTAGTAAAACTACTATAAAAGAGCACCATACATTTTTGAGCTCAGTTTTGTCTAAGCTCAATGTAAATTCATAATTTTAAATTTAACTTGTGTAATCAATAACCGTATTTGCACAGTGATATGTGCTTTCGAAATATTACAATAGTAATAAATTAAACCTCGTTTAAATAATACGATTTAAAATTCGATGGTACATGTAATTTCCGCTTTTGAACTTACACTTTTATTACGAAGAGTAGGAAGGGTATACTTAAACATTTTTTTAAAGGAACTTACATTTTCTTAGACATATCCAACTAATTCGGGATATAGTTCGTTTTTATACTTAACAACGCAATGCTAACGTTTGAGAAAAGTAATTATTCATTAAGAAGTGTGTCAAATATGTAAGTATAGATATTTAGAAGCCTACCTATTTTCTTGCTAGAAATTAATTTCCACGCGACCATTCCTTGAGCATGACAAGGACATAACAACAACTTATCTTACGAAACAGGAATAAGGTGATGAAGGTGTCACTACGTGCGCTGTGGAAAATTTACAGTGTGCACAATGACTGTAATAATTTTGTAACGCTTATGACCGACATCCTACATTTTATCTTAAGAAAATTGTGTATCTCTTTAGCCATTAAAATGAATTCACACTTAGTAAATAACATTTTTATCCATCCAACGTACTAAAGAGCTCCCTCGCCTCCCTCCGACGCTCTTGTAGTGAGTACGATTAAAAAACAGTACCTCCTGAACAATAGAAAGAAGAAAATTTCGGTTGTAAGGTCAACAAGAACAACCGCTAATTATCAATTTTGGCATCAACGCAAAACAATTTCAGCTCTAGATATCAACAGCAAATTTCAGATATTAGGTACCTACATCATAGCGTATATATTTTAAGAACAGGTTATCGAATTAATTACATGTTTTGCTCAATTTCATTCGAGGTACGATCACGAAAGTGATCAAGTGAAGTGGTGTTTATACGATATTTAGTTGTTAGAAAGGGGAGGCAGAATTATAGGTTGGGGATACTGAATCTGAGGAATCAGAGGGATCTGATTATTATAAACGTAGTATCCCTGAGCTCCAGGTGAATAGGAGGCAATGAAGTTATGAAATGCGTATACTTCGGCATGATTCCTTGCAATAACCTGCAAAGCCGCATCGAAACCGGCTATTTGGAAAGTAGTCGCATCTTTATGAATTTTCTTATAAGCATTCACCGTAGCCACGCGTCTCACTTGCTGATTCAGGAAATTAAACAGGCCGTGTTGCCAGAAGAATGGAAAGAATTCGTGAAGTATTTTATCAAACACCGGAAGATTGCCAGATTTCAGTGCAAGGTACATTTGCCAGACCACGGTCAGGCCGTGCTTTACAAGTCGATTGCGGGATGGGGCTAAGCCTTTAGCTATTTTTAAGCATTCAAGTCGAATCAGAATCAAATACTTATACTGTTCATATTTCCTGGGACAATTTCTCCATGCATAGGCCAAATAATCATCAGCATAGGCGAATGTGGGCAGCACAGGCAAATGTTGCAGATTGTGCATTAGGGGGCGAGAGAGGTCGAACTTCTTCATAGCGATGTACACTGCCAAAAGTTGGTCGCTGATTTTTCGCATGCCTTTTTCTTTATTGCTATGAGGCATCGAACAGGCGCGGAAGCAGCGGAGTAGGGCGTCCGCTGTCATTTCCATAGTATTGGCGTCCATAACGTCTGTAATCGAACAAAATACATCATATTTCAGTACTTAAATAGTTTACAATAATACGTCTTAACCAGTCTGATACTTGATTTAAATATTCCGATAGCTTGGCACAGTACCAGTAGCTCTTCTGGATTAAGGAATTAGTAAATTACATTCGCGTAATTTAAATAATTCTCTATTTGTAGAAACATTTTTGAAGCTTTAGTATTATTATCAAACGAAGCTGTTCGCGTTTGCTTTTCAATCATATTATATACGAGTACATATGTATAATAATTGTAATTCATATTCAATACGTGTATTTCTCTTTATGTAACATGGTCCAACTGCTGCTGGATCTATATTTAAAGCTTAACCTGAAACGGTTTTTTACTCTAGTTGTATCTAAAAAAACAAATCGCATAAACCATCAACAGTTTGCTTTGATAGTCGCATGTCAGCGCATTGCTATGTATTTAGTAGTACATTATGAATTATTATACGTTAAGTCTAAAATATAATATGAGTTCTTCAAAAATATGTAGTATTGCACACATAGAAGTACATTTTTAGGAAAAAATCATTAATTTTTGAAATTTATTGCACAAATACCAGTACCAAAACAACGTTACTCGACTTAATAAGTGAATAAAACCTTACTTAAATTTTCCTAACGTAACTTCGTACTCATTAACACTAAACTGTTCGAAAACTAAGCTATTATTGTTTAGTCTTCCAAATCTCATATTAGAAAACTAATTCATGGTCGAACACATCCTCCGAATACCTTAAAATGGACGCTTAAACAAATTGTAGTGATTGATTGGAAGGACATTGGGTAAAGGGTAAGTGAAATTTTACACAAAGTACAACAATTTAATTCACCACCTGATAATTAGCACAGCTGCAATCGCAATATAATAATATTAAATACTTACAGATTCCTGTCGTTGCCGCTTTCTGAGCCACGATTCTCAAGTCTACAGCAACGTGATACAGAAACTGAAGAGTCCAACCCTCGTGTACATTTCGCGGTTCGATCAGCAGATTGACAACAGCAATTGTAAAATCATGTTGCTCCGCGAATGCCAGTACCAAGTTTCCCATCATCAACGCCTAAAATGTCCAAACGACTTTGAGGATTCTTTTTCAAAATAGCTATTACAGAAACAGTATAGTAAACACTCGTTCTCTAATATTCAACCTACAGATCACACTAACTCTCACATACAATCGCTCCTCATACACACAAAGACGCCATCAATAATATCCACAACGATAGTTGTTACTTCACCAATACTGACTTATGCCTGGAATTACATTAGATTTTAATTGCCAATATTAGTCTTATATAGCATATAAATCTATTCTAATTGTTACTAGATTTTTATGTGCGTCAAATGATTTCCGGTTTATTATCAATTTCCAATCCGTACGGAAATCTAAGCCTATCCTGTTTTAGTTCACTAAAAGTGGCGCTACTTGTCTACTCGCGTTGGTCTCCGCATGCGCACGGGACTTATGCCGCCATATTGTTTTCTGATATGCGACGTTAGCAGAAAACAAATGCGCAATAGAACTAGTGATAAAGCAACATACTGAAAATAATTCAAAAATAATACTAAATTAATTAAAAAATTTGTTTCAATTTTACAAATTACTATTGATGAGTAGTAGTTACTGTTATATAGTTTTGTATGAAACCAAAAATTTTCAAATTCGTAGCATTATTATTAAATATAGGCAGCTTTAAACTATGTCCGCCAATGGACGGGAATAGGCTGATGATGATGATGATCATTTGAGAAAACGAGACAGTACGTACCTTAAAAGAATTGACATGTTTAATTAGTATCGGGACCAACTCGCGTACAGTATACTTCTCCAATATAATTAAATCGAAATTTAAATTGGCCATCAAATACCGGACATGTCTGTCTCGCAAGCACAAAAGGCGGGCAAGGTCATTTCCTCGGTGGTTTCTATAAGCAGACTCAGTTCTTCTCATATATCTGACGAAACTATTTATTTGATCACTGGCGTCGTTGTCACATGGAGCATTTCGTCCACCTTCACCACCGCCACCACCATTTACACCACCATCGCATATGTTGACGTTGCCTATGTCTCGTTCTACAAAATATTCAGCGACCCATTCATCAACCTCGGGAAATTCATCCACTTTGTTAAAGTCAATATTCTGCGAGTCATTCCAAAGATTATCGAATGTTTCATCCCAGCCGGAAATTTCTTTATTTTTCTGGTGGTTGTAAAGCATATTTTCTTGGCCATTTGCCTGCCTCGAATAGCAATTCTGATTACATATGCCATCATTATATGCTTTTTGCAGATTGTTGAAAATGTTATATTCATTATTATAAGCATCACAATTAGGATAACGGGTTTCTCTGTTGTCGCAATATACAGTAGTTGTAATGGTTTGGTTGGTTTGGTTACCAGTGATGCTCAGATCAACAAAAACATTGTTCAATTCCTTGATATCTGCAGTATTTTTTTCAAAAGCATAGCTACTGTTTCCATCATTAACATATTCCAGATTATTCAAGCCAGAAAGTAAATTTATACCTTCGTTATAATATCCACAGTTTTCATTTACAGCCTTGGTTTCAAAATTATATTTGTTCGATTTGTTGTAAATATATTTGGTATCATTAGCATTTGTGAAGTCAAAAAATTTTTCGTCAGAATATTGGTTGTACTGGAAATTTATGTTTCCAGTGGCATTGTCGTTAATAAATGATGCGTCACCAAGACTGTAAAATCCAGCATATTCTGCATTTTTATTATCATTAAGCGTTATATCAACATTGTCGGCACCCATAAAGATGCTTTTGGTGAATCTTTTTGTACTTTCTGCCTCAGAAAATATACCAAAGATGTCATTGCATTGATCATTACGTTCATAGGTAAATCCAGTATTTCTGACATTGAAATTGGTAATCATGTCCATGTTGGTATTAAATGTTAACAAGCTTTTGTCCGGAGCACCAATATTTATATTTGTATTCATTATTACATATAAATGGCTCTCTTCAATTGCAAACTCAATATACACTCACCACCAAGACCACTTCTTGTATCGGCAAAATTCGTTCCAATTGGCACTATCTATATCGTTAATGCTTCATATAAATTATTAGCAAACACACTGCAAAACTACGTCTCAACCGGGCAAGTCGCTCGCTGGGAAAGCATTGGCTCGGTCTCCATGCGAGGGGAAGGGTAAAGTTATCGATCACGTGCGCGCGCAACTTTTAGCTCTGTCCGGGATTTCGGACCCTCGCCCAACCAATGCTTTTGATTAGTCCTGAGAGCTGCGCGGAACAGAAATATAACTACGAGTATATAGGATGCTTTGTTGAACAACTGATAAGTAAAACGGGGAAAATAAAACAATATTTAGTTATTTTTATTTTGTATAACTAATGTTTTAGTATATTTTATATAAGTTAAAATATTTACACTATACAAGTTTCACGAGTACAAATACCAAGTTACGGTTAAAGAAGAATAATTAACATAATTCATTTACTGAGAGATCGTAACATGAGAACAATATAATATCGGGCGTAGGTACAAAAAGTTAAGTTATATTATGAGATTGCCATCTAGTTAATTAGGTAGCACACAAAATAAATGATATGGTTATAAAAGTGGGTTAACGTTATACAAGTAATATTGTTATATCAAATAAATATCAAAATATCGAAACCTATTCTAATTTAATTTTCATTTAAAATGGTTGTTAAATATTTCAAATCTTGTTCAGAATCAATATTCATCTTATTCATGATTTCAAATAATTTTCGATAGCCTTCAGTGCACTTTAATATAATTATTGCATAGATACAGTGGTGTAAGAATGGGTAGAGAGTAGTTAATTTTAGAACAGGTTTAGAAGATACGTATTGCTAAAACTATAGATTAACGTTCCCAGTGAGAACAATTTTATATAATTTCAACAAAACTTGCTTACATTACAACGAAATTTTTCGAACACTACATGTTTTATTACTATACTTAACTAAATCTTTTACCTAACGGAGCATATTAAGACATTAATTCTCTTATATATATAAAAATGTACGTTCGGAGTATAACATATATATAGGTAGGTATATATAGGTATTTTTCTCTGACCCACGTCTTTTTTTTCTTATCGAGGGGAAACCTTCAAAAGGTACCCGGTATCCTAGGAGAAATACCGGGTTATGTGGAATTTGTATCGCACTAAAACCCCTGGGTGGCCTTCCTCTGCGCTGATAGGAGGGCTCCGGAATCTCTATCGGGACGCACCGGTGCTCTCCTAGGGTGACACCCCTCCGGGCCCTATACCGGGAAAACACATGTTGTCATCTCCCGTGTCTACCGATTTTTACGACAATATACGGCCACTCATATTCCCGGGATCGTTGCCTGAACGGTTAGAATTCCCACTGTAATCGCTCACTACCCCGAGAGTCTCCTTTTAGTCGGCTCTTATGACAGACAGGAGATACCATAGCTCGAATTCTAGTCCCGAGCTACAGGGACAAGGCTCGCCCAAGTAATTTAATTGTCTGCTCTCTCCCCATTCGATTCCCTCGAATACAAACAAGATGAAATCAGCCCATACCCAAAATGCATAAAGCTTTTTGAGAGCCGAATAGATTTGTCTGTCTTTGTACGTATGTAACGTAAATTTTGTTTATTGAGCAATTTGCAATGAGTTTGAAATTACAACAACTAAGATTACTGTTATAAGCTATACGAAATAATTGAAATAAATCTCTCTATATACCGGTAAACCAATTACCTTATTGACAAATTTTTTAATACAGTTTTGAGACTATTTAGCCTTATGTCGTTATGAGAAAATGAAAGGGTACCTCGTTTGTTTATTTGTGATAACCACTAACCTTTGAGATTAAAAAAAAATATTTTTATATCTTATAGTCAATTTCATCAAACATGTTATAGGATATCAAGAATGACGTTACAATTGTTAGATAGTTAATGGTAATATATAATGGTAATAAGTATGATAGGTAACCAAAACCTTAATATTTATATGTGCGAAGTAAACTGTAGGAAAAGCTCTACCGAACTGCTTCATAGACATGCACTAGTCTTGTCGTTATTAATATCTATTATAAATAAGACTTATGTGTATTAAAGATTTAACAATGATTAACGAGCTTTATTATAAAACATGGCTTACGAACGAAAGTTTTAAAAACAATTTTATTAAGATAAACTTTATCGTTTACCATATCTTTGGACGCATAGACAGAGGATAACGTAGGAAAAAATATCATCTTTGCAATAGTACTATAAATGACATATTTACGCTTTATTTTAAAACTCGCGGGTGAAACTGCGAGGCGCAGCTAGTAATGGACACCCCAAATATTGTCCCAACTGGACCTCGGTAATGAAACATGTACAAAAGATCGGTGCAGTAGTCTGTGTACGTGCACAACGGGTGTGGGGTGCGATGAGGGTGAAAGCATTATACTAACCCTTTCGGCTGTCTGAGCTTTACGAATATTGCGAAACAAATCTTACACGGAATACTGCGAAATGTGACGTGCGGGCGGCGTACGGTTATTTCGTGTGATGCATAAGTAAATAGGAAATACTATGGGAAAAATTTGGGACTTTTTAGAATATTATCTATTGTCTAGCTCTGAAAATACAAAATGCACCAATGCTCTGCTCTCCTACATTGGAATTCTCTGTTATGAAAACTTGCAAATTCCCTACTAATAGTTTTTGTCAACGACACTTTGGCAACCTTCTTTACTTCCCACTGTTTGTTACAAATCTCTTAAATTGCTAGCCTGGACCATAATTCACTTTGATGCATGCATAATTTTTAATTTATCAACTTGAAAATTGCATTAAAAAGCAATGGCTAGCAAGGGATAGGCTTATTAACTCAGCGGAAAGTAATTTCGATAATTTTTTTAACAGTTCATAAATACAGCTACCTCAAAATAAATACGTAAAACAGTGTTCATTCTTATGTAACGATTTTAAACCGCTTTGGTTGCCCTAACGCCTTATCTATGAAAATCCGATTTAGCATTTTTGGTGTTCTTCATTGATATTTATTAATAAAAAAAAAACAGTTCACCTTTTTTTTTAGATTAACGTCTGCTGTTAAACATGACAATCGTTCGATGGGAGTATTGGTGATAACAAGCCGACTGAGCTACGCAATGTTTTATAATAATGCGATCAAAACAGATATTATGACCATACATTCGATTTGACATAGTACCTACCTATAACACTAAATAATTCGGTTTTACATTCGTAAAGGAAAACATCATGAGGAAACCTGCACACCTTAGAATTTTTTTGGTAAACGCACAAAAATCTTAGAAAAATAGCTCGTTGCTCATGGTTTCCAAACAATGGAAGTACTTAATAATGTACCTACGTTAGAGCACGCGCATTGTGCATCGTGCCGTCACACAAATCATACGGATATTGAATACATCAATACTTGATGTGCAAATGAATTAACTAAAGGGTAACGTATGACGTAAGTATATTATTTTTAATGGATCCAATATTCTATCGATCTACGTAAAACATGTAACATCACGCCTGTAATTCTCGACGGGGTAGGCAGAGGAGTGTGGTATACTCCCACATTTTACCAATTACGTTTAAGTCCCATGGTGAGCCTATTGTGGGTAAAACATGTTTTTTTAAAATATTTTTTTAATGACATTTTGTACCTAGGTTCCTGCAAAAAGTTGGTATTTCTTATGGGATACCGATGAAGCTTTGGGACGTTGCAAACAAAAAAAAAATACCTTTCCTGAGCGTAGTTAAAATACTCTAGAAAAACATACCTACTAACAGTAAAATAATGTATGTATTGAGTTATTAATTAACGTCTCTAACGTAACGTAACGTCACGCATGTAATCCCCGAAGAGATAGGCAGAGGAGTGTAGTACACTCCCACCTTTCACTAGGTACGTTTACTTCCCATAAAATAGGTGGTGAGCCTATTGCCATACACCGGGCACAGATCCAGACTCCGATTCACTACTAGAAATTCTAAATTCGAAAAATCCAATAGTACCTGACCCGGGATTTGACCCCAAAACCTCAAGATCGGCAGTGGCGCTTGCAACTCGACCAACGAGGCAGACATATAGGTACAATACTCGTACTTAGATTAACGTCTCTATTTGGCTTAAATTGAGGTTCACTTTAAGGATGTTATAGTCTTAGATATGATGCCCTATAGAAATAAAAGAATTTTATTATTAATACATAGGTACTTAAATACGTATCTTCACGCCAAGTTCCTTACGGGGTAGGCAAAGAGCACTTAGTGTCAAATATCCCTGTACTTGCATACCAACCATGCTTCTTGCACTTTCATTATTAATTTACAAAGTATATGTTATGTTAATTATACTAATTGCTTTTGTATTAAAAGAAAGTAACTAACGTAATAACGAATTGCAGTGATAGCCTAGTGGTTAAGAATTCAGCCTCTCACTCCAGAGGTCCTGAGTACAAATCTATGGCGCGCACCTCTTTATAAAAGTGCGTTTTAAATTTAAATATCACTTGCTAACGGTGAAGGAAAACATCGTGAGG
>DWMG01001753.1:0-14492 GCA_018244855.1 Elbella merops | reverse complement strand
AATATGAAATTAACAAACGAAAAATTATCAGAAAGCGTCCTATTTATACACCAACGACATTGGCGCCTACAACATACGCACCGAATACCACCCCTGAGCAAACTTACACCGAACAACCACAGCAAAACTTTAATCGTCGTAACCAATTTCAAAATCGGAACCATTTCAATCCCACCGCTGCAAATGTACCTCCTAAATACAGGGAAGAGTATGTAGAAGTGAGTAAAGTTACACCGAAACAAAATAGATTCTTTCCCAACAGCCCGACACCAACTCCATTTTCGCATCCAACATCGGCACCCCAAGTGACAAAGAAAGAAGGTCTCATAGAAATTTACAATTACGATGCCCAATCGACTCCCGGTTTCCAAACACAAAATGAAAATCGACCATTTAAAGTACGCAACAGTTTTAATGTGGTACCAGATGCGCCAGAAAATTCTGATTTTGTAAAAACTAAGAGTATAAATCCAAACTTCAACGGAAGAGGAACGCCGACTACCACAATAGACTACAATTCATCTCGTGGATTTGTTACCAGTACGCCAGCTTACAGGAACTTTAACAGCGTGTCCTATGAACCCGAAAAAAATAATTTCGCCCAATTCTCCGAAGCCAAACAAAGCTATTATAGTAATAATAATTCTCCTACTACATTCCCAAGCACTACTTCGTACGCGACTACTCCCTCGAACCCCTCTTCGAATTTCAATACTGTAGCATACAACACTAACCTCGCCTTTAACACACAATCGGCTAATTATGCGGAAAGTGATGAAGATGATGGACAATACCGTCCACCGCAGGGAGAAGACGACGGTCAATACAGACCGGAATTATACGAACGAGAAAGAGAGCTTCTTTCAGGCGCTCACTCTCTTAATATCGCTGCCAGTGGTAACAGGTTACCTGAAGAACAGAAGCTGCAAGGGAAGCAATTGTCACAAAAATCAAACTCTAAGTCAGCCGCCGTGCCTAGACCATTCAGACCTGCGCCCACACCGTTCTCGGTGTCGACACAGTCTCCGCCTGAAGTATACTCCACAACAGTAAGACCACAAACAGAACCGCCAAGCACTCAACGTGCCTTTGATCACTTCCAAACGTATACTACCACGTCTAGACCGTACGAACCGCCTTCGGGGCCCGCAACAACAAATTATGCGCAAGTAAATAATGCCGCAGTTAGGATAACGACTACACTACCACCCAGAAATATTGAACAACGAATTCCAAGTCGCGAAACTGTGCCACCAACGACAGCGTCTACATCTCCCCCACGGCCTCCATCCCGTCCACCTCATTTCGCTAATTCTGCGAACAAGAAAGAAGATTCGAGCTACGACTATGCGTATTACGATTCGGATCCAGGGTTCTCAGAATACGACCATATAGAAGAGTTCGGCAGAACTAAATCTAGAGTATAAACTTAAGAACTAATTACATTATTCACTGCCATTATATTAGTCGCCTCTTTGGATAAGCTTTCTCTTAAGTTAGAATTAGCGTCGGTTTTCAAGTGTGTCTAATTTGAAATGTGTGAAATCGACGCAGTAAATTTGTATTGTTATGACATACTTATGTTTTATGTTCACATAAATGTTTAAACATATGTAAATTGCATATCAAGTGACGTAAACGCAAGTTGCGTCTTATTATTAAGTTTGCCATACATACATAAGTATACATAAAATCGATATTTGTACATACTTACCTGTGCCACTTTGCTGCTTTTTTATTATCCGAAGAGGCCTACCAGTAGTAAAGTTACCCTAAATTATTTTGTGATATTAATACGAATCTATGTTCGATTAGGTAAGTTATAATGGTTGTACTTAAAATATAATATCCGCCAGTGTCTAAAAAGAATCCTGCAACGTATGCTTAAGCTGTAGACTTATTTCTTATCTCATTAAGTACAATAGAACGTAATGATTAACAACATTATTGTAAAATATTTCTTTGTAAATAAAGTCCTCGTGAAAACAATGGCTTTTGCAAGAGTTGTCATTCAATGTACCCGTATTCAAAGCGTGTGAAAAGCAGCGAACAATTACAATGCTATTATGTACGCCTTAATGAGTACTGCACAGAGCCACAAAAACGGAAGAAATATGTATATTTGTTCAAATATTAGGCTACATATGCAAGTACATTTTATTCTTTTTATCACAAATTGTCAGGTGGTCAGTAAATTGCAAAAAAAATTTGTCACAAACAATAGGTAAAAATCCAGTAAGAACATTATGTTTTACGACTACTTAAACAAGGGTTGCTAACAAGGCTTTATATAAAACGTATCCTACCCAATTAACAAAAAATACTTTAATTTGACCCTAAATTATTATTCTGCGCATTTGCTCCCATTTTTTTGCTAAGGAAGACAAGGGTGTTGTGGCACACCATGGGACACGCCGGCAGGATAGATTGCAGTGATAGCCTTAGTGGATAAGAATTCAGCCCCTCACTACGGGGGTGCTGGGTTCAAATCCATGGCGCGCCTCTTTACAAAAGTGCGTTTTAAATTTAAATATAACCTGCTAACGGTGAAAGAAAACATCGTGAGGAAACCTACACACCTTAGAATTTATTAAAAGAAGGCCAGCGTGGCAGACTGTAGCCTTGGCCCTCTCAATATGAGAGGAGACCTATATTCCAACAGTGGAATCATCATCGATCATCATCATCGGTCGATTATTATTATTATTTTTTTATTATGGGACAGGCCTATGTACAGCAATAGAACGGCAACTGTTGATGTGATGATGATGAAGAAATACAAAGTTATTGGTGTGATGAAAGTCCTATAAATTTATTTAATGAACACCGAATGCTTTTTTATCATATCTATTCAGAACACTTGTTTTTGGTATTGTAAGACAGTCCAAAGAAAGTGGGTAAAGTAGTTTGAGCTACGATATGGGACCAATTTTAAGCAATACCGCCATTATATTGCAAAAGGATCATGTTTGTAATTTATCATTAAAAATATAAATGTTTAACTTTTGTTTTGTCTGCTTAACTTCAAATTACGTAATATATAAAAAATTATAAAATATCACGTAAGAAGGACTCCGCCTGCCATCTGTTGACGAGTAGCTTAAACATAACACGTACAATGTTTGTAAACTGCTAGTCAATGCAAGATGGCAGTGCAAACGGCTGCAAAGTTATACAAATGCACTTATATCAATAATGCTGATAAAATTAAATAATTTATTTTTGAAAAACATTTGACTGCCTCGTTGGTCGAGTGGTTGCAAGTGCGACTGCCGATCGGAAGGCGCTGGGTTAAAATTCCGAATCTGGTACTATTGGATTTTATCTAATTTAGATTTCTAGTAGTGACTCGGAGTCATAAATTCTGTGCCCGATGTATGGCAATAAGCTCACCACCCAATCCATGGGACGTAAACGTAACTGGTAAAACTTGGGAATGTACTATACTGCTCTGACTACCCTTCGAGGATTACAGGCGTGATGTTAAATTTCAATATATTTATATTACCTAATATTTTTTTAGGTTATCATCGCGATACAACAAACCGGGAATTAATGCATAATCCGTATAATGAAACCATATATTAAATCGAATCCCTTTATTGCGTATTTAAATCATAACTGAAAATTTGAGGTCACATTTTAACGATCTTCTTACATTTTTATATGCCGCTTGCATTTTTCATTAGTACGAGTGCTTAGGTACTCGGGGCGGAGAGATATGTCATCTGCTAATCTACCATTACCAGTATAGTTATACAGCCATATAATGTTTTGAACGCATTAGTTCTGTTATATATACTTGTATAAATTAAATAATTACGCTAAATCTTGAGAAAGAACATTAGGTACTGTCATTGCTATCTTGATATATCTATAGATTGGTTTATTTCTTTCCATTGTAACTATTTCTGATACTACTAAAATAACTCAGTGTTAGGCATAAGATATAAAAAATTATAATATGTTGACTTCTTAAGGAAACTAAATATATTTTATGATTTTATATATTTGCATTTAAAACGTATAGGAAAAATGACAAAATACCTGATGGTTGACGTCAGTGGGAAGATTATACATGAATAGCAGGATATACAAAATAGAGATGACCGGTGTCATTTAAAATAATATAATAATATTATTTATATATTGTAGGTAAAAGTGGGAACCCTTTGTCAAGGGTATGCTAGGGAGGGTCCCACTGATGGGCTTATTTATACCACTTAGTAGAAGTGCAAGGATAGTTGTGTTCGAAAGGTATGGTAGATAGCTAAGCTAAAACACGAATATTTCCACTTTAACCGTAACGTTTTGCGACACATCCTGTACTGAAGTAGGTACCACTAAGGATGTGATTAGTACTACAGTGATATAGACAATAGGGTGGTAAATGGTATACACAGTTCGCCCAGAGCGTTACCACCGCTGAAAATATTCTAAGGTGTGTGAAATCTGCAACCCGCACTTGGCCAGCGTGGCAGACTATGGCCTTAACCCTCTCTATATGAGAGGAGACCCGTATTCCAACAGTGGAATTGTAATGGGTTGAACAAAAAAAACACGTCTAATAAGGCTAGTCTTGACTCCGCCCTCTTTCAAGATGTCCTCGATTTGATCGCACCTAATACATACGCCTTTGTTTTATTAAACAAATTACAAACGTATGTCACTTATACCACGAGCACAGTTATCGAGAATGTAGTGCCATCCGCGAATGTGTGTTTACGATAACCCGTAATATTAGATTATGCTTAATCGTGTTATGGCATTAGGTCCACTACTCCATGGGACGTATACGTAACTGGTGAAACCTGGGACTGTAATACACTCCTCTGCCTACCCCTCCGGGGATTACAGGCATGATATTACGTTTTTTTTACGTAATATTCGAAGAAGGCCGGAGCCCCGGAAAGAAAGTTTAACATCTAAACTACCACACTATCAATGTACTAGATGCGACTTGATTAAAATAGACAGGAAGGTACAATTAGTCTGTAAGTACCTACACTGACGCGCGACAATTCCCAATCAGTCCCCAACAAGTCCAGTTCTGGATGTGACTTCTATTCAATTTTAAGATATGATGGTACTGTTTATTAGCATCACAGCACTTGTGCCGGCTGTGCTGTCTGTCTGTGCGCAAATATTTTTATTTCTATACTTACATTTTTGTTCTATATCTAACATTTAGTGCTACATACTTACCTAAAAAGACAGAAATTATACAGGTTATTGAACTACAGATACGACTGTGAATATCAATCGGCAATATATCAACAATTATACTTTTATCGTAAATCTTAATAAATCGTGGTATCTAAATACCTTGTATCCTAAGCAAATTTACTGTTTGTCAATGATCGACCCATTATAATTCCACTGTTGGAATATGGGTCTCCTCTCATATAGAGAGGGTTAAGGCCACAGTCTGCCACGTTGACCAAGTGTGGGTTGGCAGGCTTCACACACTTTAGAATTGTTTTTTATTTATAATTCCTAAGATGTGTAGGTTTCCTCACGATGTTTTCCTTCACCGTTAGCAAGTGATATTTAAATGGCACTTTTGTAAAAAGGTGCGCGCTATGGATTTGAACCCGGCACCCCCAGAGTGAGAGGCTGAATTCTTAACTAGGCTATCATTGCTGTCCTGATGTCCTGATGTACTGAATTTACTGTTTAAAGATGATGAATGAAGCACAATGATCTTATGAAGCACGGCCTGGAATCTATGAAAACCGAATCAACTGTCTTCACGTCAGGCCCACCACAGGGTAAGTAGATTGCCGACTGCTAAATATTCTATTCTCACACATCTACCTATCTGACGTGTTTCTTCTATATTGATAACTATTTAAACAGTAATTTGATTTTAAAAGTTGTGGGAAAACTTAACAAAATCGATTTGCATTGACGCAAGCGGAAAAATGAAATGAAATTTTTTTTTCCAATAATGTCAATAGTTCAATAATTCATAGGTACATCAACAAATGTTATTTTGTGAGATACTATCATTTTTGGTTTTTAGTTTTTTTGTGCAATTTGTAGTCTCCTATGGTCAATTATTTGTTAATGGTAGTGAAGACATACCTAGATAATACTAGAACACAATCATGTAAATACAGTATTTTATTTAGATTATTGTGTTCTAACGTTATCGTCGTAAGATGTATCTCGGCATTAAATTATATATTATGAGTTGAGATTAATCTCTTTTTTTACGGGACTTAAACATATAGTTCTCTCAGTTTTCTTTAGTCGGCTTCAGTGGGGACACTACTAGACATAATTAATAGGAAACATACTTACATATCTTAAATAAATAAATAAAGAATAAAAATAAATATCTTCGATCATTTTCATGTCCATGCGTACATCTTATCCTAAGGTACGCTCGACCAGATTCTGTGATCTGCTAACTAAACTGCTGATAAACTGCTTATATACATATTAATATGTACTTTTATTACTATTAAGGCATTGTTCAGGTCGATGTAAGTATTAACTTGAGATATTTTGAGAATGTATCGTTTTATAATTAAGAAGCTATGTACAACCGATTGAGGACAGTGCACTCTAAAGTATAGAATCTGTTGTGAAGACGTCATTGGTTATCCAATTTTGGATCGATCGCGCGCTAAACTGAAATAACAGCGTTTTACGATTCACGACGTTAAACTATAAAGATATATGCATTCATTTATGATAACTTATTTGAAAGGTTTTTATTAAATATCACTTACACATATTTAAAACTTGTTGAGAATAGAGATCTATCTATGTTAAATGCCTAAATATATGGATATTAAAACTGTAAATATTTATGGAAACTTTATATATGTAATTATACATTGATCATAGCTAACCTTTTTTTGCATAGAAGATACCAAAGTTACTCAGCGCAGATAGTGCTTAAAAAGTGGATTGATGACCGCAATGTACAGTTGATACCAGTGACACGTATAAATAAACACTATATCACGACGGTCGCACCATTCATAGAACATCATTGAACGTCTCACGGTCATTGCGTCAATAAACATCGCATGAAAAATTTCACAATACTAACCCGTTTGTTCACGTACGTTTGCCCATGTCATTTGAACTGCGAAATTAAACCAAGGGAAACAAATATTATAACGCTATAATGACTGTTATAACTCAAGATTTTTAAGCAATTACTTTTATATTTATATGGAGGCTCAAAGATATTTTGTCATCATTATAAGTCCTTTATCGTTTCCATTGTTGGGAGTACTTATATTAGATCGAAAAATGTGGAGGCCATAGTATGCAATGATAACCAAATTTGAATTAACAGACTTTGCGTGTTAGGAAATTTTTTAGAGAACTCGTAAGGTGTGTGTATCCTCACGGTGTTTTCTTTCGCCGTTATAGCAACTGATATATTTAAATGTGCTCATAACTGCCTTAAACTGAAAGTGCGTGCCATCAATTAAATTTCTTCTTCTTGTAGTGCCTCTCCAACTAGTGAAGGTTGGAGCTATCAGCTTCTTGCTATCGTCTTTGTTTTTAGCTCTGCGGAATAGCTCAGCGGTGCTGGCTATTCCGGTCCACTCTCGGATGTTCCGTCACCATGAATTAATACTGAATAGAATTGATCGTGGAAATCCGAATACCTAAAACATCACCGCTAATTCAGGTTTAATTTTCATGTAGGCTGGAAGATCTAAGTGTATATACCTTATTGGACATACATACGTTTAGATACAATTTAAGTGTGCGTTTGAATATCAGATACATAAAAAAAGTATTAATGTTTAATTAAAATAACACTATAAGTTTTCATTGACGATAAACATGACCGTGTAGATTTATATACATTTAAAATATAGGTATTTAAGAAACACAAAATGAATCCTTCATCATATAAAATTTATTAAGCAAATATCACAATGACATAATAAAGGGACTATTCAGTACACCATTTATAATTCATAATACATTTTTTCAAATGTAAGGTTACTGAATTTTTACAGATGTTTGACAAAAGATATATAACAAGGTAGAGTCCCTACCTTCTTTTGCCATACATGCGGTTTATGTATCTTCAAGATTCCCTTTAAAAATTTAATTTGTTAAAACATATTGATTAATTAATTTTATTAAAGTTTTTCATCCCATAAACCACAATGTGTGTAAAAAAGGGCGAACAGAACTCGACCTGACAACGTGTGTTTTTAATACAATAAATTCATCACATATTTATCTACAACAGTAAAATACAAATTATCTAAATATTACCATACATTTTTAATTTTTATATATCAGTCAACGTATGTAGTATACGTTTCCAGAAAATCATGTATTTAACTACAATCCTTTAAAACCTATTTCCAGACCCAAGTTTAACCTTATCTTAGCCTATATTTGCACAGGTTTTAATTATGGCAGGCCCTGCGTTTTCACTTCAAACATTCATAATATAAATCATACGTTTATATTTTACCCCAAATTCATTTAACCAAGTAGCGTGCCATTTTTAGTAGGTAGTAATTTCCTTCTAATGCTCTTGATTTAAATGACATATTTGTAATGTGGGAACACAAAGATACGTCTAATAAATAAACCTATTTCGTTCAAAAACCTCCGAAACCTTTACAATACATCATTATTTAAAAATTCCTACACCAACTGTATATAAACTGATAATTTTAGAAAGGCTGAATTCGTTTAAAACCTGAACCTTACCAGCTAAATACGATCAAAGAGCACTCGTTACAATGGCACCATTGGGTCCGAGCTTCGATATAACAAGTCAAGTACAGGTAGTAAGGACTTCGAATTTGCGTAGGGTACTTTTTACTTCCGAAGTTTAAATATGTTATATTCATATTTAACTACATATGTGTATAAATACATACATATATGTCTATAAATAACGTAATCGGGACTTCTACTATTAGCCATGGCTTACATATACATATATCATTGACAAATATGTGTTACTAAAACATTGTTACATTCATATTTAATCTATTCATTGTCGCCTTGTCCGCGGGGAGTAATTCTAGTACCTACTTAGTCTAGTTTCGTAGTCTTCGTACTCAGTACGGATTCCGATATATGCAAATGCATCACAAACATGATGTAATAGCATCTTTTGTACACGTTATAATAATAACAAAGAAGCGTTTGAACAGCGTCAAACGCACCGTTACACCACCGTGCGCCCTCTCTCCTCTGCACCCCTTTCCCTGGTATCCGTTACGGGACGAGACTAGGGTCTTGCTCGTCGTAATGATAAATTATACCGTTCAATTAAAATCATAATAAAACTTATTATGACAAGCTTTCGCTTTAAGTACATATATGTATGTAGTTTCAGAAGCTGTTTACACCGCGGCTAGCGCGCGCTTCGGTAGAAACAAACAGCATATTTCCATGAGTAGATTTTTC
Organism: Elbella merops; assembly: GCA_018244855.1. Lineage (NCBI taxonomy): Eukaryota > Metazoa > Arthropoda > Insecta > Lepidoptera > Hesperiidae > Elbella > Elbella merops. Next base: position 5,075 of record DWMG01001753.1, on the reverse strand, counting down.
ATATAACCCTTTATGATGATAAGTTTCATATTGTATGTACAAAAATTTGTATTGAAGAGGCTAGTACAACAGGCTCACTGTTTCTCTCCGAAATTGTCGCTAGGTTGCAAAAGTTAGTGCCCAGCCGAGGGAAAGGGATGACCAGCCATGAAACATCCGTCCGTCACTAATCTACAATAACACACATGACATGCTTTTCGTGGTAGTTGAAATAATTGATCCTATGCAAGTTAAGATGTAAGCAATAGTTCTTTAAATAAAAAAGAAAATCCGACCTTACTTTATGTGTTCCAATTATTTGAAAATTCGAAATGTGTGTCAGGTCAAAATTCACTTTTAAAAACAGTGTCGCTTACATTAGAATAACTCCATATAAAATTTCTACCACATCCACTAAGGCCACAGCTGTCATGACTGTCAAAATATTTTTCATGAATCTAATAAATTACATCTACTATAACTAAACGCTAGCCTGCAACTAATTGAGCTCACTCTTGAGTGTGTGGGTCGTTCGTTGAGTTGTGTGAGATTCTTCTCCACCCCACGTCGGAGACCCTCCGACATACCGCGGAGCACTGATTCCTTTATTTTAACCATATTTACACGAATGAAGTTCATTAATGATACACGTGATACAAAACTTGTTCGCGATCACTGCGAGGCCATCGCTCCAGCCATCCTCTGCCGCACATCTCCGAGCCCAGAACTGTTGCTGAATCCGTTCAGGAGTGGCAACATTCGGTCTTTGGTTTCCATTTTGATAGATTCTTCTTCCGCCTCTCGCTTCACTCTCGCTTTCTCCGCCTGTAAACAATAGTATTCAATTCATCGTCATCATGATCTGTTTTTGTCTTTCTATTTTTGCACACGAATCACATTTCAGGACGGTTAAAAATGGACAAAATATATTTGTTTTAATGTTATCTGGACAAGAATCAGGAAAGCGCAGAAACTACATTTCCAAACGATTTATAATCAATAAACTTAATGAAGACCACTAAACAGCGGTAAAGAATTCATAAATGAATAATTACCCTGGACCTCTTGAGGTATGCCTGCTTATAGAAATCAGAGAAGAGGTAGTAGAAGAGCACAGCGTGCATGCCGATCCACCAGACGAAGGCGCGCGGGTAGTCGCAGTCGATGAACAACAGCTGGAACGCGTGCAGGAACACCAACACGAACTGGATCTGAAGTGTCACGACGTGTTAGAAATTTAACAGTACTAGACAGAAAATTTAATTGGTATAACGGTTCCATTATACTTATACAATGCATATTATATGCATTTCCTATTATGTTTTGAAATCAGAAGCGTTATATCTTAATTGTTTCAAAAATTTCAACGAGTTTAAGTTTGGATAAGACACAGTACACATGCAAAATGTTTTAATAAATGCTTAAGGGAGTATTCTGGTAAGTCACGAATTTAAGGCAACTTTTGCCGGTTAATCCGGGCATTGTCACGTTTCACAGCGAATGAAAAGCTTCCGGGCCAATTTTTGTTCCCATAAGCATCATCATTTTTAAAAGAGGAATGTAGCCTTCATTGAATATGCAAACAGCAATATATGTAGCAATTTCAATATGGAGTTCCGGAATGAATATGTTTTGGCGCGAAAGTTCAATCAAAGAGTTTACTGACTCATTATTATTTAGAGTTTCTGAACCTAAAGGTATCCTCGCAGGTAGACGGGGAGTCCCTAACGTCTTCTGCTCGATTCGTCCCGGCCGAGCAGGTTTGGATGCCGCGTCAGCGAAACAGCCATATCTCCGAAAATAATTTGAATTTTCTAAAATCCTCCTAAAGAAATATTCTCAAATGGTTAAGCTTTGAAAATATGAGAAATACATCGATTTTTTCATATTTCTAGACCAGAATACTCCCTTAAATGAGTATAATAAGGGATGAAAGATTGTATGGAAAATTCCTTAACATAATAAGTGTTCATAACAGGACACTGATTTATACTAGTTTTGTACAAAGTGTAATAAGCCAAAAACACTTTGTATTTTGAAATTTTTGAATATCAAATGATACTTTTTAATAAATTAGTATTTCATCTATATTAAATATATATTATGTATATATTGTGTTGTAGGTATATTAAACATATTAGGGTCATGAGCCACAGCAAAAATCATCATCGTGGACCCTTTTATCTTTCCAGTATTGGGCACGGATCGAATATCACATTAAAAAGGGTTAACACGATAGCCTGCCACGCTGGCCCACAGTTTTTTTGTAGACTCCACATACCTTAAGCCGCCTCACAGAGAACAGTATGGTATGCAGATTATCCAAGTCGTCCTTCAGTATAGTAGCAAACGATATTTATTATTAGAATGTGATTCTTTTATATAATGCAACAGATTGAATCACTTTTGCACGATCTAATCGCGCCTTCAGAGTTTTGTTTGCAAGTATTTTATTACTAAATATGAATAAATTATATTTATGAATTACGGGCCGGTGTTTATTGCGCTCAAAATAATCCTTAAAAACTTTGACAGGTAATTTGGTTTTGAAAATAAAACGCTGTCTATAGTACAATATCGAAAAATGCATGTAAAATTATACCATCACGTCGGGTCAATCACAGGATAGGCAAAGAGCGCCGAGTACCAAATATCTCTATCCAGGCAAACTTGACATGCTCCGTCTTCATTCCACAATACATACATAGATATAAAAATACATTAAATAAATAACAAACTTCATTGTCAAGTATTACTCGATTTATATTTCTCACATTTATTTAACACCTGGGAACACTGCGTTAAGCTTTAAAAACGAATTATTGTTATAAACACCGACTACTTAAACTACAAAAACAACAAAGCCTCCTCACATTGTAAATCTAGTTTCCATCAGAATGTATATTTACACAAACAAATGTCTTACCATTTGTAGTGCGGTAAGGTATTTCTTCCACCAGAGGTACCTCTGCACCTTGGGTCCCAGAGCCGCCAGCAGATAGTACGAGTACATCACGATGTGGACGAATGTGTTCAACATTCCGAAGAAAGTCGAATGACCGCCTGAGAAGAGAAAATGAAAAAATAATAACTTTAGAATGACATCAGTCAGAAAGACGATAAAAATATTAATATATGCTTTACGTCCACGTTGGTCCAGTACATTCATAAGTATTACAAAATCAAATGTCATTATCGATTTCCTACAAGCTTGAATGTTACTATTTAATTTCCTGTCCAATATTTTTTTATATGCAGTTTTACAATAAGGAAATAAATAATTAAAACAAATAATCTCCAAATAACAAACAAGAACGAGTAGTGTCGTTTCTTGAACAGTACATCAAGTTAACTAGTTACGTTGTATGTTGAGCATGCATAAACAGCCAGATCCAAGTTATATTAAGTATTTATAAATGACGGAATAGTACTAGAGAAACAAAAAAATCCTACAACGAATAGTGGCATACCATTGGCGTGTCACTACCGAGGAATTTAAATAGCTGGCTCATATTTTTGTTTGGAATTTAAATATGATAATCTACAACCTTAATTGAAATCAATATTCAATGAATGAATAGTGTTTCAAGGTAAAAAATAACTAAAACATTAAAATGGTTGAAAATTGGTATTAAAGGGTTACAATATCTATATGGAATTACATATAAATAATATATTTTTTATTATTTATATGTAGTTATTGTATATAGATATTGTAACCTTTTAATACTAATTTTCACTATCAATTTTCATATTTCACAATTATGGAAGTACTCGTACATACGTTCTCGATATATTATTTAATAAAACCAACTAATCTTTTATAATAATCAACCTTACAGCTTAAAAAAGTAATAAATGCTTACATGTAAATGCATATATTAGGTATATGTACATAATAATAAATATGTTTATATAAAAGTTTATACCTATACATTGTTTTTACGATCGCGAATTTCCTACTTAGGAATATTACTTGATTTCCATGTAGCACTGAACTAAACGTAGAATTAATTTACAAATATATGTATTACTGATTTCCTCCATAATACTAGTAGGTAGACAGTTGATTTATGCATGTCTGTTGATCCATCCTAATTATGGTATTTTCCAACAGTCTGGAGAACAGATTAATTAATGTATGAATGGAACATTTTAATAGCGAAGTGAGTAATATAATTAGTACGTGTAGAATTGTATATGTTTGTTTACATTTAAATGGCAGGAATAAAAATAGTTTTTGTGCAGCTGGTTATTTAATCATTTAAAAAGAATTATCTCGTTACTTATATATGTAGATAATAAAATGTTCTCAACTTCTGTTGGACTAAAATGACACAATGGTTCTCTTTTTTCAATTTAATAAATGTGCGAACAATGTTGCTACAAGTTATAATCATTTTCTCTTCATAATTATTAACATTCGTTATTCACTTGTTTCTTGATATATATTTTAAAAGCCAAGTTTAAATGCTATAAAATGACATTTAAAAATGCATATCAGTATGATGATATTTAAACTTAATAAAAATTTTATGCATTACAAGTTGCGGAAACAGAATAATAATTTCGCGGACGGAAACGTTATTTTTGTAACGAGCACTTAAAATGTATAAAATGATACGAAACTTAGAGATATTTTTTTCTAATGGCATTGAAGTAGTGGGCATAGCGGTTGTGAGTACTCGGCGCGAGGAAAAATAGAAGCGTAGTAAATAACAAACGAGTGTTTTATTTCTAGAAAACTCGCACGAAACGTTCTTGTTTACTGTGTTATGGCGGTCAAATAGATTATACGCGAACGGATTCGTTTGCTCAAGGCATCATGCAACCATCTCGTTTTACTTGTTCTGCTGGACATATCTATACGACGACTAATAACTTAAATTCTATGTAAAGTACGTATGTGATCGTTTAAATTAAATCGTTTCTTTTTACGGACGTTTTCACGCCTTCTGCGCATGACGTAGGTACATGTTTGTACTTTTCACATAATTAACACCAAATATAGTATTTTTTTGAGGGAATTTGATTTGACAGTCTATTGAATTAAACTTGATATGACGCCAAAAATAACCTATAAATAAAACTGATTT
>DWMG01001752.1:0-14501 GCA_018244855.1 Elbella merops | reverse complement strand
GCAGTGGACAGCTATAGGCTGATGATGATGATGATGAAACATTAGTCTTTAGTCAAACGTTAATTGTAATCAAATGATATATGTATACGTAGGTTGTAAGCAACTTAGAGATATATCGGTAAACACGTGTAATTTTATTTATAAATAATTACCTTTTAAGTGTCACTGAAATTACTTCCCGGAAATTCCTTTTCCGTTAATTGTGAGGAATAATGGCATGACGAATGTTTTTCGAATTACATTCGGAACGGAGTTAAAAACGTTTTTAAGAGAAAATCCCTATTTAGGAGGACAGTGCCCTAAATGAATTTAATACTTGTTCATTGCTAAGAATATTATTTAATTATTCTCTCGTGGTTGATATGCGTTATATAAGACTGGAATAATTAGGACTAAGTATATAAACGTAACATCGTGCCTGTAATCCCTGAAGGGGTAGGCAAAGGAGTGTAGTACACTTCCAGGTTTCACCAGTTACGTGTCCCATGGAATAGGTGGTGAGCCTATTGCTATACACAGGGCACAGATCCAGACTCCGAGTCACCACTAGACATTTTAAATTAGAAAAGTCCAATAGTACCCGACCCGGGATTTCAACTCAGGACCTTCCGACCGATAGTCGCGCTTACTACCACTCAACCAACGAGGTAGTACCAACAAGTACATGATCATACGAAAAAAAATTGCAAGCACCGTGGTATGAGACGGTTAAGGGTTTTTATTTAATCGTGAACCAAAATCGATTCCAACAGTGGGGTTACGTTGAGAACAAGATACAAAAAGATATTTAAATAATTTGAGTTAATACATAACTACATAAAAACTTAATTGAATTACTACGACTATTAAAATAAAATTCATAATTCCACCAGTTCTCAATTGTAATTATATAAAGCAATTAATAAACGTTTTTTATTAAAACTATTTGGGTCATCCCGAAAAACATGCATACGTGCTTTAACCCGGTACATCTCGTATAGTTAAGGTTAATTAAAATGTTTAACGAAACTGGCATGCATGTATGAAGAGTCATTAATATAGAAGGATGTCAGGTTTAAATGGTCAAATGTAATTGGCACTCGGTGATCTCTAACTATCCCGTAAGGTACATTTTTTTTTTCTACCCACTACAATTCCACTGTTGGAATACATAAGGTAAGGTACATGTCAAATACAAAAAAACAGTAATAAAAATCCTTTTCATACTTTATAAGTATTGTATACCAAAGGTAATATTAAGTTAAATAATTCATTCTATCTTCACCCTTTCAAAGATGTTTTACAAAACTGGCAGGCGGCTAGCTGTCAAACAGCAGTCGTTACATAACTGACATTGCTGCGAGAAATCATTGTTACGTAAGGATGCCCCTGCCTTGCGAAAACGTACCAGTATGACATTAACTAAGCGTTTTCCTCTATATTCGAACCAGATATTGTTTTTTTATTTGAGAGTGTTTGTATTGTAGCAACAAATAATATAAATTATTTTACAAATACCTAAATAAACATTTAATGCGTTAAAACATAAAAATCTATGGAGCATAAAACAGATTCGCTGTCGATTGTGAATGATGAAATATTTAAAATAAAATGTAATTTTATTTAATATTATCATCATCAACAGCTTGTCGCAGTCCAGTGTTGGACATATGCTTCTCCAAAGGAATTTTTGTCCACAATTAGCACGCTGGGCAAATGGGTTGGGGATTGCAGGGCACAGCTTCTCGCACCGCCTACGCTATTGCCTGTGAGAGGTCAAAACATTTAGCCCTGCCATCCATTAACATATATCTATGTAACATTATTTACGTACAGCTACAAAATACAATAAATGTCAATAGAATCACACACCTTGTGACAATCGACTCATACACAAACAAACATACGCCCGACGTAACCGTAAAATAAACATTGAATCCGATGTACATATTCGCTAAAAGCTCTGCAGTGTTACTCAAACGTGAATTGAAAAATAATTTGGCGATAGCACGTCCACACGGTTACCTAACACATGGCGAACACTAAGTTGTAAGTGTGTACATGTGAATTAAAACATCTTAATAAAGGTGTCCCAAATAAACAAGAGCAAAGACCTTTTGCGTAACCATGTGTTACGTGCGCTGGTGAGAGGCAATGTCAGCCGCAATCATACCATTATTATGACAAGTATGCAGTTCTCCAGCCAAAAACAATAGACGCTTAGTTACAGTGATAAATATCGAGGAGCACACTGGTCTTGTTCAGTCTCCAGTTGCTTCAGATCGCGGAACTAGCGCCTTCTGTTGTTAATGATGTGGTAGTCGGCTATAACTAAAGCATTTTTCTTAATTATTTCTATATCTACCGAACCTGTGCGAGTGCCATATAATCTGCATGATTTCTTTTATTAGAACTACGTCCCTAATTTCACGGTAAATGATTGAAAGAATTGTCCGTAAAGCCTTTTACATGATCGTATATATTGAGATCGTATATATTGAGATCGTATATATTGAGAGTAAGAACTCTTAGTATTTTTTTAACATTAGTTCTTAAAGTTTCGCAATCTCTAAGCTTGTCTGTATCTGAGACTTTGAAATAGTTTATGGTACAAAAATACTCGACCACAGGATTTTTGTTTTCGCGTACACCAAAATGTGAATAAAACACTATGTCCTAATAAACTTACTTTGGAACAATTCGCGGGTAAATAATAACTGTTGCAAATCAAGGTTCCTTTAATGTCTCTAACAAAATGAGTCTTTTGTTTCGCTAGCGTGTGTGCCAAAAAAGGTCAATGAACAGCCTCGACGTTTCTAAAGCCGCTCTCCGCAATGATAACAGAGGTAAAAATATATCCGAGCGCCTTCGATCACACTATTATTTTATACGAATAAGGTTCAAATTCCTCTATGGAGTGCGCATAAAGAAGACCTTCTATTTTGGCAGTGGTATCGCGGCTTGCATAGTGAACTCTATCGAGCGGGCTGCATGCGCAGTTGCAAATTGAACTTAACTTCGATGTGTCAGGTATCAAAATCGATAACTGGAATGTTGTTGTTATTGCTTCTAATATTTAGATAGTTGGTTAGTAGTGACGGCCAAAATGCTAGTTTGTTTATCGCTCGCGCGCGTTCTTGACAGCGAAAAAGTGAAAACGGCTTCGGTGGATGAGTTGTGAAACCGGGCGGTGACGCGGCCTGCGGTCATGCGCCAGCCGCCGCACGAACACCATGCTCCGTTATATAATAACTTATGTGTAGCTTTTATAACGATATCACTATTTGATAGTTAATATTAATGACGAGCCGAAATTTTCCGTTTGTTATCAAATTCACTACATAACTCTAATTAAAACTTCTAAAATTGCTTCATCTTTAATAGCCTATAGACTGTTATAAGGAAATTTTATTACGTTTAATTTTATGTTCTTACTCACAACACTAATCGACATGATTTTAAAATTTGTATTGTATTATTGACTAGAAAATCAGGATATGTTGAAACAATTTAAAATATTACGTACAAACAGCTTTTATGAAATTATTAACCAATTATAAACTGCACAAAATTACACACGCTTGTACACAGATTTACAAGCTCGTTTTTATGGCGCACTTGTCAAATGTGGAATGTGTTGCCTTCTGAAGTTTTCTTCTTCTGAAGCGTTCTACTGTCTGTTTGGCAGGTTAAATGAAAAGAGGATCCACTTTTGATATATTCTCACTTATTCTCCCTCTCCCTATACTTTCTGTTGGAAACGAGCTTTCTAAAATGATAGACATCGTTTGGCAGCGCGTTCTTTATTGTTAATGTTACCTACATACGTTGTACCAAAACCAAACTTATTGTAGTAAGTACAATACATTTTGACGCATGCCATTGACATGTAACCAAACTATTGTTTATTGTTGTTTATGATGTTAATATGTGCAAACGTTGAACGGTGATTCAGTTCGTTTTTGGATATCATATACTAGACAATAGAACTTATGGTCGAGTGATTATTTTAATTTCATTTTATGTCGTATTCGAAAATAGAACACGTCCATAGAATTCGAAAAGTGTGTGTGTATATATGTTTAAGCACTACACTTCCTTTTGTTTTTGTGCTAAAAACATACTACAAAAAACATTTTCTATAATGACTTAAATATAATTTAAAGCGGTACTTAGCTGTACATACAAACATATCAGTCAAGCAACAAATTATAAATACGAGTTTACGACCCATAATAAAACCAGCCACTAAAATTATGTAGATGTATAGATTTAATATAAAAATAACCGCGTACTCGACCCAGTTTTTTGACTTTTCTACTCCACTGTTATAAACAATCTATATTAAACACTTTAGTAAAGTAAACTTGAGTTATTTTCGTTTAAATTTCCAAGAACTTGTAAAGTGATCAAAAACCAAACGCAATCAAAGTCTATTGGGCAAACATGTTGTTGAAGTCGTATGTTGTTGAAGTTGATGTTGAACTCTTCTAATAAATAAATTTTACTTCGGAACGCCTCGAAACATTTTGAAAACGCACCGTATGACATGTACATTTAATACGTGTATTTAATAATAGTACAAATTAAGAAAGACAACGGTACGAGAGTACTTAGTATAATGTACACTTTATTGTAATCGCTTTTTGATGTTTACGTATGGCCGAGGTCATTCACACCTTTATCGGCGAAATTTGGATTGTCACCAGCCCGTTGTGCTGACATGTAAGGGTGAATGCCGAGGCCAAATATTTAAAGAGACGATGTCCCCAGTCTATAAAAATATACCAATGTTGTTATAACGTAAGTCGTTTTTGTTACTAAAAGAGGTATCACTTCGTACTAGAGAACAGATTTAACTGTAACGTTGCGGATTTGGTAACTATCACGTACCTAGTTCGTTTTAATTATTTTTTAGTAGAAATACCCTCGTTTAACGTCAGCGCTATTAATGTACTTGTCTGGTCTTCTACTCCGTCGACGTACTTCTTGCTCTGCCTCAATTTTCCAGTTGTACGAAAAGAGTTGTACTCGTAAGGTTTAATGAAAAAAAGACAATATTTAAATTATTGTTTTATGTTATTTCAACGTTTAAATCTAAATAACACAGACAAGGTTTCTATTTTTATTTAAGAATAGCAATCACCTTCAACGTTTAAATCAGATCTATGACGTATGCGTCCAAAAAAAATACATAAAAATATATCAGACAAATAAGTATGATTTATTATGACATCTAAATCTTTCCACTGCGCACGTCGATACACTGTAATCAAACAATGACATTTAATGTGTCGCTTAAATTATGCAAGATAATCGTTTTTAGCGTGAGGTTATTCAACTCGTAACATGTGGATCGGCAATACTAGCCGCAGCGTGTGAAAACAGCGTTATCAAAAAAGCGACGTGGTGATACGCTTCCATTGCTATCGGATAATATGCTCTTATTCGTCATCTGATTACATTTTCGATGTTTTGTTGACAGGCAACACTTTCAGTTTCTCAGATAAGTAGAATCTCGTAGAGAAAACATTCCATGTTAGCAATGTGTCTGTCAGAAGCGTTTCAAAATAATTGTGTGAAAAATTCAATTGAACAAACATTGGGAACAATAGCTCACTGTTTAGTTATCACCAAAAAAGTACTTGAGAAATACTTTTATGTAAACACTGCATGTGGAATGTTATCACATATTCGATGAGTTCCATGAATAGAGCTGTTCGATGAACAACTAGCATTATATGAGACCATTGTACTAGACGTAATTTAAAAAAAATACTTTAGAAAATAACTTCCTTTCCTCTACAGATATTTAGACTGACATATAATTGTATCAGGATCTTTATATCTCGAAAGTAATTTGTAAAATCATTACTTTAATAAGATATGCAAGTCTTTTTTGATATTGCGCCTATAGGATGGAAAAATCACATAACGAGTAGTCTAACAGTAGAGATGTCCGCTTGCTACACCCATAACAATAACTTTCATTGACTGCGGCACGATTAGCGGCAACTAGAGAACTATTGGAGAGGCCTATGTTCAGCAGTGGACAGGATTAACCTGGTGATGATGATGCTTATGAGAAAACAGTTTATAACATATAATAACACAAGAACATCGATAATGCAAGAAATAATCATAGGAGTAACATGTTTCCTGCTTCCCAGTTTTTCGAATGGGGCTAGTTAGCTTTCACCCATTCTGTAGATAGGCCAGTCACAGTTGCGTCAGAATTTCGAGTGGCCGTGTTTTTCTACAGGAGAATAGTTAACCTAGTTTCGGTGCTGTTTCTGGCTAAATTTACTCCGGACTACCTGACTGAGCGCAGCGCGACGCGCCGCTGATGGCCACTCCAAACATGTCACTGATATTTAAGGACCGTCCTGTTGCAGTTCGACGGCGATATCTATCTGTTTTATTACATCCGACATACTTGATTCATTTATCTATATAATGAAATGTATGTTATGAATAGGATATATATGCGTTAAAATTCAAACTGAAAAAATAGTGTTAAATATTCTAACACTAATTACTCAGCTGTTCGGTACGTGTTGTATATTGGTTAATGTAATGGATCAGTAATCTAGATAAACATGAATATCGGCCGATGCGAATGAACTCCGCTTTAATGTAATCCAACACCGAAGTGTGCCATCGGCCCGCCTAACCTTTTACACAAAAAACAGCTATACATTTTTAACCGGTCTATATAATGTATGTCGTGGATTGCAGAGCCTTTGTCGTGACAGTTTTTATGATATCTGTTACGTTTGTATGAAATTTTATTCATGTATTAGAATTTTGTTTTAATTATATTCCATACATAAATCGTTAACTTGTCATGTAAATTTTCGCTGTAATTTCATAAGATTCCAAAGATACATAAAACGTGTTCCGCTTGTTGTAAGGAGTGTTAGAAAAAATAATTGAAGATGACATAGAGTCAGCATAGTACGGTACATCATGAGCTCAGGAAAACCGCGCGCGCGCATGCGGTTGACCTACTTATTCGACGATGACGACTAGTTCCCCTCCATCGGACCATACACGCCTCACTGCGTTACACCCATACCCATTACTGCAACGCATCCTAACACTGAAACATCGCTGCTAACTTTTTAACGAAATCCCTTTCGGCGGTTCATTGACCCCGCTATCGAAATCCGCACACTCACACGCGTGTCCTCGACTATCCGGCCAGATAAAAAAATGAAACAAAAAATTCTTTTATAACGGTGAATGAATATAAGACAGGGATAACTATATTTCGGCGGCGTACTCTACAAACGTAAGGTCGGCTACGAAAAACACTGACGCAATTTTTACGGCGTACGTAATTGAGTACTGACGATGTTAGCGGTGTGTGTGTGTGAGCGCCGAGAGCGACGCCCGCGTCTGCCGAAACGGAGGCGGAATATTTAGGTGAAAGTGTTTCGAATTTCGACATGACGACATTCGCGCGCAGTCGTTATCGTGATTTTGCCGAATCGAGAGGTTCGGAGAGCGCGCAGGCAGCCGCATATCGACTGCTACCTGCGCCCGCGCTACCCTAGTGTTCTCGTTCCGCAGGAAGTGCGCTGGACTTCGCGTGCTGAACGTATCGAGTGCCGCTTTAAAAAAGTATGCTGAGAGTTGGTGTGTCGAAAAATTTTCGAAGACGTAAATTAAAAAGGTGTTTGGTGTTTGTATAAAGACGTGGAACTTCTTGTGATGTGCAAGCCTGGCTGCTAGGCAAGCTGTCGTCCGGTGACAACCTGGGGCCTGAGGCGCTCGACGCCTCTGCGCATGCACGACAACTGCAGTCGATGACATCCACGATGGGTAAATATTTTTATTTTATAAGAGATCACACCATTTCTATATATATGAATATGCGGAAAAAAATTAATTGTACAATATAAAAGACTCGTAGAAAAAAAAAATTTTAATATGTTAAAACCACAAACACGCATGCGAACTGTAAAAAAGTAATTTGTACTTGTAAGTAGACACATTGTAGACTATTGCGTAGCAAGAGCTACGCGCCACGCTACGAATACCATTACTCAAGTGTCTTTCACAGCCATTTTTTCCATAGTTCGAACATAAATTCAAAGGGTAAACGTACGTGTTGGTAATATGTTTACCTGCAAAATGTATTTAATTATTCTTTTATTCGATTAAATAGAGAGCTCATGTATTCGATTTATTATTATTATTACTACATCTGCCTAATAAATGAAAAAATATCCTTGAAACGTGACGAGGAAGTAGAAGACAAATGTACGTTGCTTAGATTATAAAGTTTGTATATATTCTAATTTTTTTATGATAAAAAAATCTTTTTATTGCATCATTAAATTTACGCATCGTGAAAAAGAAAACGGGATCTTGAAATGAATAAAAAAATTACTGAGAATTTCATTTATTTATGTTTCAAGGCTTAATTACCATATTAAGTTTTTCGATTTATTTATCTTTATGTTTTGGATAATATTAATCTTATTTTCATTAAATTAATTTTTATTCAGTACACTTCTTTCTTCTGATGTATACATAGAATAAATACCAATTTAATATAATGTCAAAATAATTCTAGTACACTATAATCTTACTATCGCTGCAATTTAATAACGAGTAATACTTCGATGCATTATTGTGTAAACATCAAAATGGGTTCTGAAATTGTTTTGATATTAAAACCGTGTTACAAAACAGAGCGGTTCGGCTTTAACCGTGACATTCCAAAATCGTCTCGTGGATCACGAACGTGACTCCGTAACTGTCTTAATTTATAATCACCGACACTTTTACTTTTGTTACAATATGGCCGCCCTTTGTCTATGGCCTATGACTCGCTGGGGTCGACGATCTGCCGCTATTTTGCCGTTGCCAAAATACGTTTTTTACGCTCACTTTCCAATGCGGTGAAAGCGAAAAGGTACCGAATGTCACTGCTTCCTTTCAAAACATTGTAGTGGGAGGATGCCGGTGCTGAGTTAAAATAATAATAGGTGTGCCGGTCTAACGAGAACACATTGTTCGCTATTCTGAATGATTTGATGTGGTCGTGACGGTTATAATAATAGACTTCATAAAAAATGCAACAACCAACATTCAGTCTTAGCAAGCTTCATGCTGGTCAAAATTGGTATTTAGCATTTATAGTTTTGATCTGCATGAAGGTTTATGTCTGCATAATAATAATAATAATAATAATTAAAGTCGATACTTATTTAATATTTATCTAAAAATTATACAAAATTATGCACTTTTAGTATTCAACTAAGCCATTTTAGCGATGGATATAAATAATATTTTTAATGGATTATATAAAAAATAAAGGAAGTGAAAATTTTGTCTCTGGTTTGCCTTCTGAATAAAATAATGGTTATGAATTAGCCACATGTTTCCGGAAACGAGCTTAGACGTACCTAACTAGTCGAATCGACGGATTAGACACGAGACGCATTTAAATAGTCGTATTAAAAGTAAACATTTATACCTTAGAATAGGAAGTCGATAGATCGGAAGTATCTCATTTTAAAATGAATCGACTTAGAACTACGCAGAGCTGAATGTCAAGGTTGTGGAGCGAAGGCTAACACTACAAATCCTGATCAGTGTGTCTTTGTACGCATCAAATTATTAATCAGTTATATAATTATAATTTATAATTACTATTTTTTCGCAAAAGCAGTCACATATGTATATATCTATTTATGTCATCAATGATTTTATTTATGTACTATAATATCGTACAAGTCAATTTTAAAGTTTGTGTTTTAGTATATAAAGTAGTAGTAGTATAGTAGTAGTAGTAGTAAGTATAAAAAATTGTATAAAAAGTAATGGCATTAGAGTTTTCTTAATGAATTAATGAAGTAACAGTAATGTTATATCCAAAATCAGTGTAAGGCTTTAGGTGAGATCAGTCATGAAGCGTCTCATGGAACAACCCATCCCTTGACTAGACGATATTCTTTCATTATTGATTTTTAATAATAAAAAAATTTTCATCATCATCCTCATAATCGTAAGTACTCGTAAGTACAGCCGACACAGTAAGGAATCGTAAAAATACTCGAAAGTCAGAAAGAATGACAGTTCGAAGCAGTACCTACGAGTACATGCTCTGAGGATTCCCATTGGATCAATGGGAATACTCGTAAGTTACTAAACTGTCAGAAAAATACTGATCTGTTGTTCGTGGTTCTCACACATCGCGCCGTGTTTCATCTTTGTTGCATGAGCTTTATAAAAGTTTTCATTATTATAATACTCTTTTATTACTATAATCTGTTTTGGAATTCAAAAATATTTGTGTGAGATCAAAAGTACATAGAATTAAAGGAACATAGAGATAAAAAAAACAGTATGATGTAATATAATTATGACGTCTTAATTATAAGTTTACGGTCTCGTTGGTCGAGTGGTTGCAAGCACGACTGCCTTTCGGGAGGTCCTGGGTTCAAATCCGTCTGGTCAGATACTATTGGATTTTTTCTAATTTAGAATTTCTAATAGTGACTCGTAGTCTGGATCTGTGCCCGGTATATGGCAATAGGCTTACCACCTATTCTATGGTATGCAAACGTGGTGAGCCGTGGGAGTGTACTACACTCCTCTGCCTACCCCTACAGGGTTTATAGGCGTGATGTTACGTTTTTTTTTGTTACGTCGTTACTTATAAGTGTGAATGATCAATATTGAACATAATTAGATAGTTGCCATTCTCATTACTAATTAGTTAATGTTGTAATTCTTCAAACTTTTAAAGTCTATAAATGTCCTATGTGTAATTGCTGCAAATATTTTATCAATACAACATAGAGCAATATGAAGCTTCACAATGAACAAAATAATTTATAGATTTGACTTCAATCAACAAAATATTTAATAGGTAATATGTAGTAAACGTGTTTGTGTATGTGGTTTAATATTAGTCTGTTTATACGTAGTCGACTGTACTAGTAATCGAAACCTTGGAATTAAATTTGAACACCATAACTCACCTTGAGCGATCATTGACTCTACAGTCATTGTGCAACAACGGTGGGCCTGCTATTTTGAATATTTGTAATCGACACCTGGCAGTAACTAGCTACTCGTACATTATAATTGCTTTGCCGCTGACGATTAAACGACAAACAACATACTATTCAAAGTACACATGTAGAGCCAATGTGAATTTAACTATTCCACAACTACGTTTAAATTAATATATATGCACCTACACAGTCGCATCTTCAAAATTATATTCAGTTATTTTAAATGCTCTTTGATAATATATATTTTATCATCTTATTCTTACTATCAATGAGTCGAAAAATCTCTACAAGCTTACCTTCTATCTTTTCTCTCTTTAGTCCACCGTAAGACGACAACCGATTAAGGCATGATTGGCCGAGCAGGTAGCGGTCGCTGGTCGAATCAGGCGGGCGGCCTCGCGTCGACACTGACATTGCAACCGGAACTCTCTACTTCCTATACCATGAGATGGACTCAGCTGTATGAACTTACTGCAGGAGGAAGTCATTTCAATTAATAGGTACTCAGTAATCACAACACACTGGTACATGTACCGATTACAGCGAATTAGATTGTAATCAGGAGATAATGAAATACTTGCAAAATTTCACAAGCGTTTCGAGGTCATATTAACTAGCAAACTTTAGTTGTTATTGCAACTTAGCCTTCTCACAACCCCTAAGTTGCCCTTTACTTTACTCTCCAACCAATTAGTACATACCAGTATTAAATTAGGGTGGACATAAATGTTTTAGACCTCTTGTAGCGAGGATAGGTCACCCGACTATTATTATTAATCATTAACTGTCTCTCTAATTTCTTAATACTTCATATCATTAAACCTCTCCGGACATAAAGATAAAACAAGTGTATTCATAAAATTCGAAAATTAAATTTAGAAATATTTCTATCCTGCCTTACCTCAATTTAACGTAGGGTCGCCATCTGCCACCTACATAAATTTGAGTATTATGGCAATGTTCTGCCCACGACGGGACCAACGGCATTACTGCCCACTGTATTGTATTATGTATCACTGATGTATATTATTCAGTGGTTACATATAAGTATATATTATATCTAACCTCTGAAACTCAAGGTGATAGGTTCAACCCTGCATAGTTCGTAGCGGAAACGTGCACTTATTACAACGACTCCTACTGGTCACTTCTGAGTTGCAGAGTAAATATTGCTGTACCCCGTGCTAGGATGATTGATATTCATTCTAATTTCTAAGAGGCAGTAAGATACTTGTATCTCCAGGAGCGACTTTGTTTCAGCTTGAGGTTGTGCCGTTTATAAGCGGTAAATAGCAAGGTGACGTTTCTACTTGGGTTTTATCTACCTAATAAAAATTAAATATAACGAAGACTATTATTTATTGTCACAATTAGCTCAAAAGGTATGCATGTAGGTAAATATAATATATATCGATTCATACTCATAAGTTTACTATCGCAGTTGCCAAACACTCACAAATAATACTTTGATAGAAACACCCAAGAGAACTAACAAAAACTCGTGTCATTTCAATTTGTCAGCAGAAATCGAACCCAGAACCGTCTACGTGCCATTTGACCTATGATCATTGTGTCAAATATTCATAGTTTTTGGATTGCCGTTGCCATTTATACAGTTTGGTGACGACCAGCCGGCGGTCAGCATCCGCTCAATTGGCAATACATTATTTTGCTTGCAACATAAAAGCACTCGTACAATTGTAGTCAATGGCCAAACGAAATACTCTACTCATTGTACTCACTACAGTTGTTGGTAAACATGCCACTAAGTGTTTTGAACATTCAAACGTCGACCCTGAATGGACGCTTACCTTCAACAAAACGTGATCGCTGTATGCCTTATGTCTATAGCGGTAAGGTTCAAAATGTTTATCAAGACAACAAGTAAGCTTCCGTCTGCTGTTGTTTCCAACTTTATAAAACTGTTGTGCCTCAAGTTCAACTGACAAATTCTTAATCAAACCCATTAATCAGTATCGATGTTCAAATTAATTGGCGTGAGAGCGATCCTAGAATTTATTGTTTCGATTGAATATTTTCGATTTGTTATTAACAATACCCATTGATTGATTGATCTTTGTTCATAAACATTAAATGGTACAAAAGTAAAACGTTAAAGAATTATGTCTGAGATAACTCTCAGGTGTATAATAAATGCGACGTAGATATTTTGAACAACGATTGAGAGCCTTGGAACGACTTTTAACAAATATACACAGATATATTTAGGTATGTTATGCGCATTTGCATTGCGTACTCTTAAATCACTAGCACACTGTAAATCAAATCAAACCAAATCGATTAAATAAATTCGATGTTTTATTCGATTTATTCCATCTAAATTCGATCGATATTTCTATCTAAATAACAAAAAGTGATTCTGAGAGCTGATATTTAAAGTCCATTATTTTGGTGTACATTACGGGTTAAGAAATCGCTTCCTATATGTGTTGATGCGGAAGTGTTATAATATAAAGTTCTCGACCTCGCCGAAACGCTCGCGACTTACGACGCTCTCACACTGCGAATTTATTTTATTCGCTAAAATTTTAGCCGTGCCAATGCATAATGAACTTGAAATAATGCCCAAAACTAACAGCAAAACGATGAAAGAGGTAAATTTGGATCACACCTTTGTGGTCTATCACATAGCTTGAAAACACGTTTGATATCGTAATCAACATGTTAAAAATGTCGTTTGTCAATTTGCGCTGAAAAGGCAAAAGGCATTTACAACAACAGGGTGTATTTATGAAACGAATGAGAATATTAAAGGGACCTTGTCAGGTTTGCAACGATAGAGAATAGAGATATTTTGAAACTCGATGCTCTGCTTACACCGTAAGAGATCTGTCGTGACGAATAACGTGTAACATATAATAATTATTATATGTTATACGTTATTTACAAAATTATTGCTGAATATAGCACACACGCTCTGTTTTAATTCGTATTTTTATTGGCACGGCTATTACACAACATTATCAAGGTCTTTGACACGTCCACGGTTATTTTGGAGACGTGCTATTTTGTTCGTGTCTACTCGCATCACAGCAAAATAGAATTTTAGCGTGTAACAGATGCGTGTAAACAAAAGTGAGCGAGTAAAATGTAGTGCACTCTCAGTTCTAATTAAAACAGATGACGCGCGGGATCTGTTTAACTCATATCTTGTTAGCTAGTGACTATAATGCAAAATAAATATTTTGATGCAATTTAATCAGTGACTAAATGAGGAAACTCCAACTATGACGTACGTATAAGGAAAATTAATTTACTGCCAACTTTACTGCCTAAACTGTATTAAACGGTATTCCAATTCATAACTTAAAAAAAGTTTATATGTTAAAATAACTAATAATCATGTCGCTACCTATATAAATCAATAAAAATTTATTCTTTCTCTTACGCTTGTACCTATATATAAATAAAATGTCATCATACTTGCAGTAAAAATAACTAAATCAGTATCCCCAGGATCAGTAA
>DWMG01001751.1:0-14501 GCA_018244855.1 Elbella merops | reverse complement strand
TATACGCTCTTTTCTTAAAGGTTTGAATGTCGTATCGGTTCGGAAATACCGTATGCGACAAATTGTTCCACAGATTCAGTATTCCACAGTTCACCACGAAACCCTCCATACTAACTCGTGCTGACTCATAATATATTCATAGAATACAATTTCATGGCTATAGGCTCACCACCTATTCATAGTGGGACGTAAACGTAACCGGTGAAACATGCGAGTGTTCTGCATTCCTCTGCCTACCTCTTCGGGGATTACAAGCGTGAATTTACATTACAATTTCATCATTCACATTTTATACAGATAAACCTTGAATTAATCAAAGACATGAGAATCAGCGCGTATCTGGAATGTTATCAACATACCTACCATATAAAAGCATATCGGTATGTTGACATCACAATATAATATGCTAATAGGGAATAACAGCACTGATAGCCTAGTGGTTAAGAATTCAGCCCCTCACTCCGGGGGTGCCGGGTTCAAATCCATAGCGCGCACTTATTTACAAAAGTGCGTTTTGATTTTAAATATCACTCGCTAACGCTGAAGGAAAACATCGTGAGGAAACCTACACATCTTAGAAATAATGAAAAAAAAAATTATGTGTGTGAAGTCTGCCAGCCCGCACTTGGCCAGCGACTCAAATAAGATGTATTTGAATTTAATTTATTTGCATCAGAAATTTGTTCAGACTCTTCTGAGTCTTTGTTTGGACTGGCTTTGTCCAGACGAGCCATCGCAGCCCCATTTACTGTATAGAAGTAAATGTTTCTATCCATTCTTAAACACGGAATCTATCAACAAAATTCTAGCTGAAGTGTGATCTAATAAATTTTGAAGTTGTGCTATTTTCGCAGTGGTACTAGTAATTTCTATTGTCGAAGACGGCGGATAGCAGGTTTGTTTCATTGCTTGTACTTTGTAATACGGTGGAAATACAAAACAGTTTCGTTCGTTTGTAAAATTTCTTAAGTATAAATATTGTGCTTTCGTTAAATCTAAATCAATCAAAACACTTAATGCCTCTTGATCTGTTAAAGTTTTTAAGAGATTTGAGTTTTCTAAGAAACTCATGAATAAGGTTTTAGTTTCATTGTCAGCCATCATTAATATTTTCACAAGATTTCCTTTTATTCCTTCTCCTATCGAACGTATCGTATGTTATCCTTTTTTTGCTGGATTTCGACAAGTCTGCATATGATATGCAAGGTGTTCCACGTTTTCTTGCATGGCGTGCATGGCGTGCGTGGCGTGCATCTAGTTGATAAAAATTTTCACATGCATAATGAGTGCCAAACACTATTATCAATAAATTATTCATAACAATTTACAAAACACACCGCAAACTATTGATATGGGTAGAAAAATAAATGAAACCGCAACAGATAGCGGTTTCCCGTGTTTGAACGATTCTCACACTTTTACTCATAACTCCGAAGTTCGCAAAAATTCGCAGCTAATTTTTATAAATGTCTTTAATTAATAACTAGGCTTCAAATCACTATCAAATACAAGACGTGGGGAGACGTGGGTAAAAGTCAAAAGTCTCGATGAACTTGAAAAAGACCTTTTTTCGCCACATTTTATTTATAAATTAATTTCATTAAATATTTTAACTGCATCAAAATCTACAAAAGATAATCTTTTCAAAAATGTATAATACTCTATATCTATTCCTGTGAAATTTTAAATTAAAATCACTTTAAGGTGTTGAAGTGAACAGGCTTTAAATTAGCATCTGTAGAAATAATAATTTCGTCGCATGATTGTAAATTTAATTTAGATAGTATATATAAAATTAATTCACGACATTTTAGTTTGAACCTTAAACTATGAATTAAAATAAAAAAATATGGTAATAGCGACATTGAGAAATCCCATTTTTGATATGCCGTTGTTCTACCATTTTCCATAGTGCAGCGGGGTGAATTATGCGCCAGGTCGCTCGAATATGCACGCAAGTTAGGGTAGTAGCAACCTATTATAAAAATAAATTAAATTGCAATATTTACCTGCATTAACCGTTCGTTACTATGACCATATTATGGTGATAAAAATAAGTCGCTTGCCATTAAAAGTAACAACAAATCATATGTAACTAATCTTAATGTAACTAATTCAAAATACTATTCATTCACCACCAAAAACCATATAATAATGTGCAATCCATAGTTATCATTGAGCTTAATATTATAAAATATCTTCAAAACAAAATAACAATCGAACGCACCTGAGACATTCCCGCCATAATTCCATTTATATCCGCCATTCGATAATCGAATAGAAGTTTTCTAGAAACGATTTATCGCTGCCAACATCCCCGATTCAACTTTATAGCTTTCGCGTAAAAACTACCAACCTTCCAGTAATATAAACTGGAACCGAATGAACTTACTAATACATAAATATTAACTAGACTCTGTTACTTAAGAAATAAGGTTTGAATTTGAAGAACCGTGCCAGGACGATCTGCAAGTGTAACTTGGTTCGCGCGTAACTGAGTGAGAGCGCCCGCGTCGTTCGGAATTCGAATATTATTGCAATATGGCGCCCAATGACATGTTAATATGGGCCTTCGGAACCGAAATGCATAATTTTATTCCACGATTCTGAGCGAAATCGAGTTTTGACTGTACCGTATTGGAGTTGTTAGGATATATATTGTTTCATCGATTTGGTTGATATTAGCATTTGAAATAATTTGAATCTACTTGTCTTTTTTATATTTCAAATGTGAAATTTAGAAAGGGTGATGATATTTACATACAATGTAGTACACATTATTTTATAAACTTGTAAACTTTTGTAAACTGATTTACTTCTTAAAATATTATTTACAAAATTTGAAAATCATTTTCAATATGTTAAATGTGCGTATCACTTAATGATATTTACGAAATTAAAAAAGCTAAAATTAATAATTTTAAATTATAACCCCATCGTAACAATAAACTTGTCTTAGGACTATGACGTCACAAAAAGAAAACTTAATGAAAATAAGAAAAAAATAAGCCATTAACGCGCGATAAACATTATAGCAATAACGCTTTTCTGTATCCATTCCTACATCTTAATTCAGAGCCAAAAGTGCCAACATGGCGGGGACTTTTTCAATAAAATTGGCAACATCTGGCCGAACACTTAAGCGCGGGAGAGGGAAAGCGCCTATCTCTTTCGCGCGTACTCCGCTTGCTCGAATGTGGGTGAGATGGAAGATAAGGGAGTCCAGAGCGAAATTAATATGTCCTTTTCTTAACATTTTCGTCGGATGCCAAGGCTTTATTATTTTATTATTGATGTCGGCTCGATACTTCTCTATTATATTTCTGTATTGCTCGCCCGAACTGTGGGAGATAGCAATTAGAGAGTGTAATAAATTACATATGGCGTACTCTTACAATAAAAGGATGTGTTTATTTCTTTAATCTGTCATAAAAACTATCTTGATATTATGTACTTAATTGAAAACATAAACAAACTGATAAGCTACAATCCATTATATAAGGTCAATTTTAATACTATTCCATATTCAATGTGATGTATGGGAGATTTAATCAATATGACGATTTCAAACATAACGTCACGCCTGTATTCCCCCGAAGGGGTGGGCAGAGGAGTGTCGTACACTTCACCAGGTACGTTTGTCTCATGGAATAAGTAGGTGGTGAGCCTATTACCATACATCGGGCACAATTCCAGACTCCGAGTCACTACTAGCAATTTTAAATTAGAAAAATTCAATAGTAGGTACCCGATTCGGGATTTGAATCACTCAACCAACGAGGCAGCCTAATTTCAAATTACTACGATTTCAAAATTTTAACAAATATTTCTACATTTAGAAAAATGTGTTAAATGTTAAATAGTTAGTCATCAGACTACCTAACAAAGCGACACCTTATGAATCCAGTGTTAATCGAGACGGAGTGGAGTCGATTAGAGAGACCAATATCCAATAGGTAGTGGATTGAAAGCGGATGGATGAAAAGTTTTGTTTTCTTAACAACAGGTGGCGTGTCAATAGTTTATAAAACTCCCTTAACATATGCCCTATATGACAAATTCCAAAACAAATTTAACCAGTTTGTTATATAAGGAGGTATGATAATCTCAACGATGAATATAGAAGACGCAGGTCAGATCTGTGGGGACAGATACATTTGTAAGGGACCCAACCTACGGATATATATAACAATCTCAACACACTCATGAATTTGTAGGCGACCTATATTTCATAAGAGACATGAAACTCAACGAATTTAGTATTAAGACTAAAATTATTGTAGTAATAACAGTCCTACTCCTATAGTCCTGTTCGAGCTGGGCAGCAGTAGTCCTACTCGCATAACCGTCGGCTGCAGATGTATACGGACGGCAGCGACCACTTGTGAATGTTGTCAGCTTATCTGCTATTCGCATCACTTAAATATGTAAAATACAACAAGATCCAATAAAATTCCATAATTCGCATAAATTCCATTATCATTCCATTATCATTGTCATTATTATCATTATCATCGAACACACGTCTCTTGTCAGGATGAGTAGCATTAAGAACATGTTGTACCACGCTGGCAGAGTGCGGATTGGCAGACTTCACACGCCTTACAGAACATTGTGGAGAATATGTGGAAGAACAATTACCTAATATAATGGGAAAGTAATTGTGTCTGGCTGTCTGTTACTATTTCAGATCTGACGCGCTGAATCAGTACTGATAAAGTTCATTATAGAATATACATGCACTTCAAATTCTACGTTAGGACGTAGAATTTATTATTATTTTGATATTTCTTTCAGTATTTTTTGAACGCAACTTTTTCACGATTAATGTTCTCAGAGTTCTCAGATTGACGCTGTCGGAATTATTAAAAGCATCCTTTTTTACTTAGGACGATATAAAAGTAGTTTTAACCACCAAAAACCAATTGTCAAAGATTTTACTTGCACCGTAGCGCAGCGAACTGATCATCATCATCAACTTGCTCGTATACTAGTCCACTGCTGGACATAGGCC
The DNA here is from genome assembly GCA_018244855.1 of Elbella merops. Classification (NCBI taxonomy): domain Eukaryota; kingdom Metazoa; phylum Arthropoda; class Insecta; order Lepidoptera; family Hesperiidae; genus Elbella; species Elbella merops. The sequence continues at coordinate 9,487 of DWMG01001751.1, read as the reverse complement.
TCTCCAATAGCACGCCACTGAGCTCGACCTTCAGCTCGTCGTAGCAGGGAACTGACAATTAATTTTTATTCTAATATACAGTTAACGATAACAGACCCGTTTGTCCAGTAATTGATGACCGTGACCGCTAAGGTCATTCGCGATTCGATTACCTCTCGGTACAAATATTATTGAAATAATCACGAATACTTTTTCCTTATTTAAAGGCTAATTATTAATTAATAAGGTAACTTAGTGGCTTATTAACTTAAAGACTTCTTTCACTGAACTTGAAGACTTATTAATTAGCACCAAGAACTCCGACAGCTTCAATACACAGATGGTGAGGCATAAACACATAACCCTGAAAAATGTAACCTCACTTTCTGTTCATCTACCAGCTGACAATATTAATCATAATCAACAACACTATCGTTTCATTGCTGGACACGGGCTCCTTTTACAACGAGAAACGCAGGTACTATCCACGTATACCTACTGCAAGTTATAAGCAATCTTAGAACGCATATAATATTGTTAAGGTAGAGGTGCACGCCAGTATCTGAAGCCAGGTACTCCCAAGTGGGGAGCGTATTTTCAACCTACTAGACTATAACCCCTACTTTAACAAACTCCCTAAGAGTAACATTATACCAACTCGGATAAATTTAGCAAGAAGTTATACTAGGACTGAAACTTCCAGAATGATGAAGATTAGTTAAGTGCTACACAAAATAAGACTACAATAATCTTATTAACAACTTCCACTAATCGGACAACCTGATACCAACCATCCTATTCTTATAGTCCTACTCGTATAACCGTCGGCTGCAGACGACTTCTGTTAATAATAATTTTAATAAAAAGCATACGTGATTTAAGCCTATATTTATGTAAATATATGTATAATCTTTAATATTTGGCCTAGTAAATACACAGTTTTTTTTACCTTAGACTGTTAGTCGGTTGGACTGCCTGCGGAAATTGCTAATCTGTCCACTTAAATAAAAGGTTCAAATTATTAATGCCTCAGGCAGCAATATATATGTTGTGAATACATTAAATTAAATTAAACATCAATGGTTTACACAATTACGTAACTAAGTCGGTATTTCTAAATTCCAAACATGGTTGGATAACCTTGTTACCCATGTGACGAACATGGATGAAACAATCTCGCAAGTTACTGGATGGACAAAAGGGACATATAGAAGTTCCTTGGCAGTCCTTTACAAGGGTCTGCGATCTGTAATGGTTAAACTGGACAGTACTTAAGACATTTTCTGTGCTTTACAATTTTTTTATCATATGATAGGCTAGCATTTGGCCGTAATCCCGCCTGATGGAAAACGCAGATGCGTCCTGACATGTAGCACGCATGCCTAGTAACAGCCTACTCATCCTTGTTTTCAATAACGCCAAACAGTCATTTTTATTTATAGAAAGCTTAATAATTTACATGAGGAGGAGGTTCAATGCAAAGGTTTAGGATTTTTGATTTGAGATTTTATAAAATTTTACGCGTTTTTAAACGCTCTATCTGTATTCAAACAGTTGTTCAGTGACCACTTACCATCAGGTGGGCCGTCCGCCTTGCCATTTAATATACATAATAAATAATATTTAATATATAAACAGTTTTGTTATTAAATGTCTCATGAGTGTTTTTACACATGACTATACATACATATGTGTACCGGCTTAACTCACGTATGAAGGGCCTCGTACAGGTCCTAAACTAGTCGGGCTATCCCGAAAAACGTAGGTAAATGAGTTAAGTCGGTATATATATAATCATAAAAAAACGTTCAAATAATTTCAACCTATTGACACTCGCAAGGAACACATGGAACTTTATTAAATACATCGTTATCCAAATAATTATTTATTGTCCCGACGCGAATTAGTTTGTAATTTTTCTCAAACTGTCCGCTAAAAGCGAGATTGGATTTGAACTACAGTTTCATTCAATGAAACGTACATATGAAGTTAATCAACCCGTAATTGGCCAGAGTAGCAAATAGTAGGTACCTTTAAGTCTTCTCATTCTGGGAGGAGACTTGTGTCCAACAGTGGAACGATAAATTTCGGTTTGATTTGATTTGATGATAGGGAAATCTGATGATTTTGATGAGGGAGATCGTTTGAATAAGATACGTATAATATGTAACTATTATTTTGCGTTAAATAACCACATATGGCCATATATGGCCACATATGGCCACATATGGCCACATATGGTTACATGACCAATTATGTCATCTGTATGTCCGTTTGTATGTCGTTTGGATGAAGATTTATATACCAAACTAATGTGCGTAAATTATTGTTATATTTAATTTATTGGATTCTCAACAAATATTCTATATACATTTCTTCATTCTTACAGACTTGACGTGCTTAGTCTACATTTTTAATATAAAATATGCCGTTGAAGCAATTTCAAATTACCGACGGTTTTAATAGATTTATTTTAAACTTTACAAGTAAGGGCAAACGTACAGCTTTTAGGTCTTACGTAGTAATTGGTAAAAGATTTTCTAAAGCGAATAGTGTTCTAGAATTAAATGTAATTTCTAAAAAATTATTACTACAATATTTCCGTTTAAACCTAAGCTATTCCAACTTATGTAACTTGATAAATATCTTTGGATTTTCTTAATAAAATCTGCCTGATGAAACGTGGAAGTGTAATACGAGTGCACTCCTCTGCCATCCCCTTCGGGGATAACAAACGTGATGTTAGTTTTTCTTACTAAAAATCACAATAACTAAAAATTTTCTGTTAGAACTATGAACACTATGGGAAACGCAATAAATTAAAGGCATTTTTCTTTACGAATGTTGTAGCGTATCTTTTATATGGTTTGTATAGGTAAGCATTGGGGCGGCCAAAAGGGCCTTTGTCGAAAGGCGGATGTATCGCTTGACGAAGATATGTAGCCATATTTTATCATACAATGTATTGACGTGTTTAAATGTCATTGTAAATTAACATTAGCTTAGTTCATTTAGATTTTCACTACGGTATAGTACCTACACTAGTAGGTATACCAACTCGTATATAAAAAAATTATCATATTACTCAAAAGAGTATTAAAAGTACCTTTTTAAAATTCTTTTGTCGATCTACCTGGCATTTATATTTACGGTGTCAGTAAACGTGATTTGATGTTGATGAATTTTAACAGGTCTAAGAAAATTCAGCTGTTACATATGAGATCAGAAATAACAAAAGAGAGAAAGAAAGAAAGAAAAAAAGAAAGTAAGAAATTATTATATTGATATATTTCTTTATTTCTTTCAGAAATAACAAATAACTTACCATTTACATTATTACTCTTTACTGGATCTCTATCTTCTCTATCTCCCAATATAGCACTGACACTGAACTTGAGCAGCGGTTTCTTCTGCTCGGTGTAGTCTTCACAACTTCTCACCATATCCTCTGTGTTCATTCTCTCTTTGTCTGCCTCATCGCCAGAGTTTTCTTGGTAGTTTAAATTGAACCTCTTCTCAAGTTCCTCCAGCCTTCGTATCCCGGATTTCTTGCACGCGAAGGGTGGACAATCAAACGATCCGCAATGACAACGCCGGGATAAAGTAGGAATGTTCAGTACTTCTTTATCGTTCCTGCTGTCATCGTTTCGCTGGTAAAATTCGTTATTGTAATATGCTGATTCGTTTTTCACAACGTTATAGTCTCCTTCGATGCTTTTCGAGTCATCATCCTCGATTTTGTCATCGATTGATCCATCATTACGAGTTTCATCTTCATTTTCGACTATTTTCGAATCGTCCACATCCGGCGAATTGTCTCTAGAATTTTCGAAATTTTGTCGCTGCAGGACATAGTTTTCCAACTGCTGATTTAAATACTGATTGTGGAAGTTCACGTTCTTCTGTTGGTGAAGGATATTATCGACAAGGAATGGGGACGTCATGTTGAAGGGTGTCGCGTTGGTCTTGTTGTAGCACAGGTTGTGGATGGTCTTCAACATAATGTTGTGGTCCAGGTTCTTCTGCGCCACGAACGGGTTTAACTTCAACGGTCCATGTTTTAAATTATCCGTCGGGTACATTATACGGTCATACTCAGACGTCGCGGGGTTTTATATCAACAACCCGAAAACACTGCACTGGGAGGAAAAATGAGTATTGTTAAAGGAGGACCGAAAGGGTAGTCGGAATCGGACGTAGCGCCGAGCTCTCAGACGGTCATAGCAGCGCGTGTGTGTGTCGCAGCGGTTAAAACTCGACTGACTTAAAGGGAGTGGTCCTTTAAGGGGCGGGTTTACGAACTGGGATTGCTTTTTAGCCACGCTTTTGTGGGAACGCGTCCATTATAAGCTGGTCTACCCCGCCCCTCGGTTGCGGCGGGATTTTTTAGGAGACGGACGCAATTGCAGCATACCGCACGGCTCATGTGTTACACCGGTTGGCTTACGAACTATTTTCGAATGCACCACCGACAAGAGCGTTATGAACTCTATTGTTATAAAAATAAGGTTGACATTTGAATTATTTCAAGAAATCGTCGACCCGTATTAGAAGTATTTTCTGTTTATATGTGAGCTTTTATTCATTGGTTAGAAGAATATAATAAGACCATCTTCGATTCTGGAGAATTATTATGGAGTTTATATGACACTCGCGATCTCGTTCGAACTTAACGATTTTTTTATGGCAATGAAGTGGAAAAAGGTTGTGTAATTTTTGTATCGTTAATTGCCATACATTGTACACATGTATACCAACTTTTTAAATTAAAGTAAACAGTAAAACCATAATAAAAAAAATTGGTTAATTTAATAAAAACGCGTAATATTTATAGAAACGTAACATCGAGCCTTTATTCCCCGAAAAAAAGGCAGAGGAGTGGAGCACACTCCCACGTTTCGCCAGTTATATTCACGCCCTGCCATGGTGTAAGTGGTGGGCCGGCAATCGAATACAGGACCTCTCAAATAGCAGTCGCACTTGCAATCATTAGACCAACGAGACAGGCAATTAGTAATTTTCATACTTTTATAGATAAAACTATAAAAATATTATTATAAAAATCTGGAACAATAAAACTATCCTCGTCCTACACAGTCGCAGTCGCAGTCTCGCAGTAACATCAATTTATGACACCTACAGGTAATATTTAAAATATTTCGACATAATATTAGGACAACAAATTATTTACGATTTTAGAACTGTGAAAAATTTCAATAAGAATCGTGATACAATTATACAAAATGGTTACAGAGCGCAATGGCCACTTAAATCCAAATAAAAAAGCACTTATACTTAAAGCTAAATAAGGAAGTTTCTTAAAATAGGCTAAATAGTTTATTCCACTTATTAAATTAGAAATATATTATGGACAAATAAAACTACAGCAATAAAGCAATAATTGCAATGCTACGTTATCCGTAGCAGTAACTACGCTTGTAGCACGGACGTAGGCGGTGTAGCGGGTGTACAGCAAATATATTATATCGTGGGACATTTCCACACAGTGATCAGATCTGTGGAGGATCAGTGTTGTGGCACGCCTTGGGAAAGGCTTGGGAATGTCTAGCAGTTGAGCGGAAGAGGCTAAAGTGATGACCATGATGATGATGATGATTTCCAACCCTGGTCATCTGATTTTAAACTATAGAGAAATTCTGTTTTGGTAACCAGACAGCTGCTAATTCATATGTATATATATAAATAATACATATATACTTTCAAGTCTATAGTTCTCGAAGTGGTAGGCAGAGGAGTGCAGCACATTCCCAAGATTTACCTGTTATTTCCTAAGTCCCACGATGGAGTGAGGCGTAAGCCTAATGTCATAATATATACAAATATTTATACTTACTTATACTTGTGCTCAACACAAACATTTGTGTTGAGTAGGAATCGAACCCATGACTCCGGCCCGTGGGTCCAGTGGTTATTAAATATGACTGCAATTTAGTAATCACTGGACGCACGAGCAGGGAAAAAGGAAAAGAAAACATAATAACGAAGCAAGTAGGTACTGAAATATATAATGAGGCGTTTCATTGAGGAATTACAAATTAAATATTTTCCATTAGTAATACGATAATTCATTCTAACAATAGGAATGATACTGGTTTCACGAGAAATGCATGAATTCCACATGCAACTCTCACGTAGCTAAAGTTAGCAATGATAAATAATTCTAGATGTTTTTTTACTTCAATACTTGCCCTAGTTAAATATCGAACCCGGAACCAAAAGAGAAAAGAATAAAACAAAAAAGTTACAATAATATGTAACTTGAATGTTTTTACCATTCTGCCTACCCCGTATAATAATAAAACTGTCTTAACCCGACTTCCTGCTCAATAGATGTGTTAGAAAAACAAAACCAAATATTAGTTACGATCTATAAACATCAAAAGCAAGGATTGTATTGAATAACCTGACAGAATTCATACAATTTGTAACGAAAGTAATGGAGTCGACGTCTATTCTACTTGAAGGTCGTGCGAAGACTGCTGCCAAATTAGAAGAAAAAGCATTCGCAGTACAGAAGAAAAAACACGTTCCAATTTTGAAATTAGCCACACCCCCTTATTGTTATTGGCTGACTCCCTCGCAACTGTACATTGTAACTACCATCACCATTTTAAGCTATATTAAACTTAAAATCTCTAAGCAATAAAGTTCAATTAACCGTGTATAATTGTCTCAAGTATTTTCAGTAATAAAAGATAGTAAGCGCGAGTTGTATGAATTATATTTCGCTGTTAGAAGTAGCTTATAGAAGGTCTATTGAGTTTCGTATTGGGAAGGTTTATTTTTTAATGAATGTAATGGAGTTTGGCCATTATTGGTTTAAGCGAATTAAAACCACTTATCAACCGCCTTTTTTAAATTAGAATGTAAGCGTAAAATCGTGTTAATAGAAAATTTTGGAATAATTGCCGGCCCATTTAAGTCCACTGGTGAACATAGGTCTCCCCTGAGAAGTTTTTACCCATAATCCCCACGTTGGGCGTACGGGCTAGGGATTGCAGAGCATGGCTTATCGCGCCTGCACGCAGCTTTTCGTAGGTGGCCAGGGCATGTAGCCGTGCCTACGTCGACTGGGTCATACCATGACCTACTAGCACAGCGCTTAATCACTTTTTACGAGGTCCTGGTATCCCGGCATAGAGTCTGGAGATGTATTCTTTATCCGCCCCGACACGTAAAAAATTTGAAATGCTTGTTGAAAAATTACTTCCGATCTTTATTTTTTACAACGTATCATAACATCACACCTGTATTTCCACGAAGGAGTAAGCATTGTAAGCAGTTTATACGTTCCACTATAGAAAAGGATACGCCAGAAAACAATTAAATCATGCATGTATGTATAAAGATAGAAACAAAAAAAACTTTAATAGGAAATAAGATTTTAATATTCCTAAAGAAAAGTAGACCGGCAGCGATCTTTTTAAATGATTACCTACTGGCATTTAAAAAATCAAGTTGCTTAAAGTAGTAGAGAATATTTAATTTTGTTTTGACGCTACCCCTTCGGCGTGTCGAATGCAATGCGGAAGGGTGAAAGAAAAACAAGGGCTGGGGCAATAATTTTACAATTTAAACGATACTGGTTCACGCTTTGAGACTAATTGTTGTAGGAGATTTAACTTTGTTGCTCTCTATTTGTTGATTTTTTTATTTCTAATTATTCTTTTTGTCTGTCATAGACAATTCATTTTTTTTACTATATTAGATACACCTAGAATACAAGGTGTTGACGTAACGTTGAAATTGTCTCCACATTTTGAAAATAAAAATTGCATAGCGCACACATAATTACAAAAAATATGCGTTTTAAGATTAAATATCACTTGCAGAATGGCGAGCTAAACATTGTCAAGCAATATATTATATCTACATTTCAATAACCTCCATTTCCATAACGTTTAGTGAGGAATTCGAATTTAGTAAAGGTGCCAGATTAGTAAGGTGTCCAGACTAGTAAGCAAGAGGTATCCTTAAGGATCCTTAATCTGATCATTCCAAACTTCATGTTCAATGTTGAAACAACGGAAGGGATAATGTTAGTAATGATCACATTAGGAAACGGTTTGGCTAATAATACAATTTAAAAACGTGCCCAGAACGTAATAAATATAAGATACCTACATAATTTTTAATAATTATATATTATCTACCTAACTTATAAACTAATATAAAAACGAGTGTATTGTACAGTCAAAAAACGACAAGTATGAAGTACCTATCATATTAACTTACAAAAAAGGTAATCACTTTTTTGTTGGTATTGCCGTGGCTTATTTTAAGTACCCAAGATAAATTTAAATTCAATTAATTGATAAATTAAAATAGACTGATACTAACATAAAAATACACAAGCACTATTCAATTTGTTATTTTTCTAATCAATTCAATAAAAGGAAGCAACAATATCGGTTATCAATAGACATTGCTAAATGAATAAACAGAAAACAAATGTTTCATTAGATAAAAGACAATATATGATCATCCCTAAATAGGATCATAATTTATCTGTTCCGATAATTAAAAAAGCGCGAAGTATTTATGGCCGCGTGCGGTTGACAGTTGACACACATTTTGGCGGCAACTGCCCGCACGCGGCGCCATCTTTTGTTGCATTCATCACGCTTCCCTTTCGCTAGTTTGTCACGCAGATTTCTTCGTGACATTAATTACACATACTTTAATAGTTTTATTTATTGCGTATTTCAATATAATATCAGATTTTACGCATTAATTTTATTTAAATGTGTTACGGTTGCAAATCGTTAAATGGATTTTAACTATTCGGATGAACTGGTTTTCATTGTCATGCCCCAAACAAAAGGATTAAAATATAATATTGATTGATAATATAGTATTTTAAAGTAACAGAATTAAAAAATTAAATTCAAAATGTACAAGTCTTCTTTTCTGAACATTCGAGTTGGCTGACCAGTTGGTCCAGTCGATAGTAACTAAGTCTGTAAATCCAGAGTCACTCTGACTGATACTTAGAACATAATATTTGCATCATGAGAATGAATGTTTAATATATGTCTTGTAGTATAAATATATATTTTTTGCACTAAATAAAGCGGACACGAAACATACAATAGCTTAGATTAGGATTTTATAAATACATCAATCGCTGATCAAGTATTATGTTTATTAACAAAAATACTGAACTATTTGTAGACTTTATCAGTGGAAGATTTACTCTTGAATATTGTTGAGATAGGCAGCGCTATCTAGATCGCGGTCTATTTGGATAGATACAGAAAGCCAAGACTTGAAGAGTTTTATAAATATGAATGTTAAGATTCAAATACAATAATATCAGCTTTTATATTTGTCAAATCATTTTTTTCTTTAACTTTCTATCTATCTACGTGGTCGTTCATACACCGCGGCGGGTATCGCCGCTTGGGTATGAGTCTACGGGCCTCGAGGATTCCCTCTTTACCCGGGCAGTCTCAGGGGGTCAACTGCCCCCTGGTGATCTCACCCC
>DWMG01001750.1:0-14507 GCA_018244855.1 Elbella merops | reverse complement strand
TGTGACGAGACTCGGATTGCCATTGATACAAAAATATATACTCCAATTAACATTTTTTTCTCAAGACTTAATTCAAGCAACCACAACAACCACACTCATAACTGCAAGAAAGTGAAGGCTACGGGAATGCCACATGTTCCAAATTAGCACTCAGGGGTAGCGACGCATCTATTGCCGTTCTCGGAGAGGGCTGCAGTCCTGTTTCGATGGGGTCGTAAATGTCCACCAATTGCAATGTCCTACCATTGACAACTAACGGCATAATTTGACGGTGGGTTTTTTTGCACAATGGCAACGGCGTTGAATAATTCCTTAAAATAAATTAATTAACAATTATTTGTGATTTAGATCACTGCTATAAAGACATTAACAGATAGTTTTAGCTCTTATTCTTCGTTTAGATCACAGTTCATTAAACAAGTTTGCTTATATGATTTGCAAAACGGATTCTCCCAAATGCACACACAAAAAAAATTATTTAACCTGCGTGTTTGAACTTAAACAGCGGAGTAATATATTGGGAATAGTGTTATCAATAATTTACAAAAAATGATATACATATATCGAAATGTTAATTTTTGTATTACAATTAATACATTTGCAACTTCAGTCCTATAGGATTTTTTACGAGATATAACACAAAAATGTAACTAAATGTATCCTTGGAAACAATACATTATAATAATGAGAGTCCTGGGAGTCTCGAGTCCTCACAACGGTTTAGTTAATTTGAATTTAACTCTTAGTTAATTTAAATTGAAAATAACTCGTCAGTTAGTTCTTCAGCCATAAAAGTAATCCTTATTTAATAGTTTTAACTTTTTTATTACAGTGGGTTATGCAATAAAATAAATAAAACAGTCACTTAAGACTGCAATAATCCGATTCAATAAATTTCTTACGTTTGCCTTCTGTACATTTTACGTTCCTGGCTTAATTTCTTTTTATATTGTCGCGATAAACAACTTGGGTTGCATTAAAAAGTGTGAACTGTCAGTTTGGTTTATGTATTTAAGATAGAACGGGGTACGAATTTAAAAATCTAATTTTATAACAAAATCAGTCACGTACTGGCACATACCGCGTGACCACGTACGCGGTAATGGCATGGCGAGACAATCAAAAAATAAAATGGCGCCAATGGGGTCATTCGATTGTCAATAAGAATTCTTCGTACGCTCGTGTTCCATCCACACGACTTTTCCTATTATAATGTTCGTTAGTAATGTAGCATTGATAATGTTTCATGTCAATGAACGAAGAGTTTAATTGACTGTTTTATGACTAGCCAGTGACAAAAGGTCTTGAGCTTTCTTATCTGCTTCGATGATATCTCGACACTTTAAGAAGTGAAAACTTGGTAGTGTTATTACAAGAATGACACCATGTAAATAGGTGAGGTCTTTAACAAATAAGAGAGAATTATTATTTATCATTTATTATTGCATTTAAAGCTTACGTATCACTGTGGACATTCTCGTACATATACATATTATGTCATTCAATCTGTAATAATTGCTTTTTACGCTGTATTAATAATTATACATTTAATCTAAAGACGTATCACAAAGACATTACATGAGAAAAAAAAACCTTTTTTTTTTTATTTTCAGAACTTTCATAAGTAAGTTGCTATTTTATGTCATACAATGATCCATTAGCAGTTAAAATAATAGACACACAATACTAATAGTACTAACTTAGTCACTAGAAAATTACCGAAAAAAAGTCTGAAAAAAAAAGTCTGCCAGAAACGTTCAGAAGTACGCTTAAAACAATTCGCCGACTGTTTATTCAAGTGTTTTAAAACCCTCAAGATTGATGGTGGTCGTTTCTTATGGCGTTCGTTACACATGGGGCGGGTCAGTTCGCCAACTCTATATTTGTTGTTTCTCTCCGTGACACACATGGTGTTAGATGCTTTTGTGATCGTTATAGCATCGGGCCCGCAGATGGTCCGAGTTGTATCGGGGGTTAAAGCAAAATGACCTAAATTATAACTATATAGAGAGTGATTTGTGCCATATGTTTGACTCTCCTAATGCTAGATGTAATCTTAATTGGGAACCGAGATATAATTTGTTTGTAGGAATCAGTTCTATCTCGTACAAAAGTATAATGTCACTGTATCATATTTATAAAAGGAACCTGATAATATTAACACTTAATTTTCTGACCATTATCTAGTTTTAGACTAATTAAAAAAACCTAGAGCATGAGTTTTTGTTCTTTATCATGTAAATATTTTAAATTACATTTAAGTAAAATGAATGTACAGTAATAACAGAAAAACGTAATTAGAATTGTCCTCTTTATTGTTCTTGTAACAAGCGTTAAATACTTGGTAGATTTCAACTGTTACAACAATTCAATTGGACAATCCCATTAAAGGAGGTAAATGGTGTTCTTCCGGCGGATGAAATGTTTTTTTCACATAAGAACAATACAATAGAATTTATCTGTTTAAACAATTAAGTTAAACAAAAAAAGCAATTAGAGGGTATCCTAAGTTGTTTAGATAGAGCACGTGTATGTTTTATTACTTTCGGGGGTTATGGGGTGGGTTGATGAATGGTGGTTGTTAAAGATGTTTTAACTAAATAACGAGGGAACTTGTGGGAGAAACAACTCTGTTAGATCATTTCTGAGCATGTAGAGTTCGATAGTATTGCTTTAAAATTGTAACCGAATAGAAAAAAGTGTTAGCCTAGTGGTTAAGAATTCAGCCCCTCACTCCTGGGGTGCCGGGTTCAAACCCAGGGCGCGCACCTCTTTACAAAAGAGTCTTTGAAGTCTACCAACCCGCAATTGGCCAGCGTGGCAGACTATGGCCTTAACCCTCTCAATATGAGAGGAGACCCGTATTCCAACAGTGGAATTGTCATGGGTTGAAAAAAAAACAAAAAAGACTTCGTTTCCAAAGCTGCAGACTCGAGTTTTTTATATTTATATTATGAATAAATTATTGTTGTATGCTAACAACAAAAAAACCATTTTCACATTATTGTAAACATTCTGTATAAACTTGCTTTAGTGTTAGTTTTCTATGTAAAGTTGTACATAATGCTTATAACATCGCATAATTCTAAACATCGCAGTTGGAGTCGCGGTTACTTTATAAATATGTAAAAGCTGCCTCCCATCATGCAATATTTGTAGGTTTAAAAAAAATTATATTTATCAATTTAGGACTGCAGTTGAAAGTTGTAATGATTTATGTTCCCATACTCTGCTAAATACATATGTATGTATATCAGTTTGTGTTTGTAGCTAATGCGTTTTGTATATTCACCCTAATCGTGCACTTTGATGGGTGTGGTAAACTAACGGTATAACTCTATTTAACAGTATAATAAAATTGTTTTCGGACATGACAAATACAAGCCACTCCCTAATGCTCTACCTCGGATACGAAAAAAAAACGATGAGACACGAAACTTAACAAGGCATTTACGCCCTTTACGAAACAGGCATTGTCTTCTCATGTTAGTTACTTCAATTAATCCATGATGTAAAATGGTAATAATAAACAAAGCGGGTTAAAATATTGTCTATAAATAGTTCGCGCTTAAATACTTCAGAACCATATTAAGCAGTGACAAAGGTTCACATATTATAATAAGCTTTTAACAAAACAGGCATGCGAACGTTTTACGGTCTCTGGAAATAATTTACGACGACCGAAAATAGTGCAAACGCGTAAAGATTGACGGGAGACTAATTTCGTACGCGTATTTAGTGCGTTTTGAATAATAACACCCCATACTTATGTCCTCGCTTCACAAAGGATTGGGGTGTGGCTAGTTACATAACTTTTTCGGACAAGTCCATTTAATATAGCTTTTACGTTTTTTGCTTTATACATTACATGGTACATTTTACTTCATTTACTTATTATGTTGTATAGTTAATATACATTTCACGTTGTACAGTTCGAAATACGTATTTATTTGCACTATTGTTTACCTATTTTATATATATCATATAACTTTTCATATAAGTTAATTAGATATGTGTAAATGACTTCGGTTGAAAAATTTAAATTTTGATCCCATTAAACGTCGGAAGTATAATTGTGTCTACTCTTAACCTTATTAAGATAATAAAAAAATGGAAAGGGAGGGTTGTTAATTGAGTAATGATGATTTTTATCGCGCTGGATTTTTTTGGTACCGTCAGCAATATAGATATTGTATGCGGGTTCATTTGTAAATTGGTCTAAAACCGCTTACATTATTACTCACGTGCATTATAGTATTGATAAGTATCTTTAAACTGGGATTTGAATATACTGCTCATAATCGGTTTGTTTTCTACACACCAAAAATTTAACTTCCTTAGCTAATTGAAGATAATTTTTTTATGAATTTTAATTATGATACTTTTCATTTTGTAATACTTTTAAGATTTATTTAAAGCTTTTAGTAATCAATAGCCCAAAATTAAAGAAAAAGCAAACCAAACATTATTGAATAGTTGACTTATTTGTAAAAATATAAATTTATTTAAATAACTGCTGGTCTTTGCGTAATTAGATCGTGTGGTCGCTATCATGTTCAAGATGGTGCATATTTGTCAAGCTGACGTTTACACGCTTCTAAAATTTTATTTTCCCCAAATTATTATTAACACTGTTAAAAAAAGATAGTATAATTGTATCTATATACGAGTGTTATATAGCTAATAGCTTCATAATTAAATGTTGAAAACTAATTCAAAATATAAACATATATGTCAATAAAACAGATATATAAAATATTTCAATGTGTTTTTTTATTAACTAATTCTTATCATATAAATATATGTTAAATCCTTAGTCAAAATTTAAACCTGGAATTTTTGCGTTTTATTTTTTAATTTTCTTATTACAACATTTTCAAACGAATTACTTGGTCTTGTATTGATTTCTACTAGAGAATTATTTTTGGTGTAATTCCATTGTCTATGGAGGTTCAAGTTATAGACAATAGATGCATGGCACCGAAAGGGTTGTTCTTTGTTAACCAATTCATTCTATCACGACCCTTGCACTATTGCGTACTCATTTGTACTCCGTACCTTCTCTGAATGGGTTCTTTGATCTATAATTAATTAATAGTAGTTATTGATTTGTCTAAAACGCGATTTCCTACCGTAAGTTCTGAGTAATAAAAACTTTATTAAGAACATTGCATCTAAACAAAAATAATATATTCTTCCATTTTAATCATCGAGTTCTCGAGTGTTCAAACCTAAGGCAGTTTGATGTGAGAACAAAGAGTTTAGAAATGAGGGCTGTCTGTAAGGGTTTAGTTTAGGGTGTAGGGTGGTAATGAGCTTGCTTTGTTTTTTTGTGAATTGAATGTTTTAAAAATGGATTTCAGGATCACTTAAATTTAAATTTTCTCTTTGAGACTTCTGGTATGTATGTACTTTTATTTTTACGAAATTTGTATCCTTCTCTCAACGCTATTTATTTGTCCATTATTAGTATTAAACATGAAAAACCGTAAATAGTGGATTTGTATAAATTATTATGTTAACGACTGCTTCTTAAGGTTTTTGCTCGTATTATCTTTGTAAGATCGTGTTTTAGGTTTTGCTCTATGTAGAGATAGCGCAGAGAAGAATGATTATCATGTCAAGTGGATGAAGTGCTAGTAATGTAATACTGTATAAATTTCATATTACGTTTTTGATGGTATTTAATATTTTTAATGCTATTGTGTATATACATTTGCACGTAATATCGGTAGTAAATATAATTATAATATTTTTTTTATCGCATGCTTAATCCCTTCATAATTCAGCGTGGAATCTATTTCAAATGGCAACTTTAAGAATATTTCTTATTAAAATACATTTTTAAAGTCTCTTGTAAAAGTACACTTGATGTAGTTTCCGCAGCCGCCGCTGCGGGCGGCAGCTGCGCGCGCCGCCGCACGTGGCGCGGATGTTGCCGCGAGCGCATTGTGTTGCGCTTGCGCCTTGCGGAGGTCCTCGCGCCCATTTTTATGTAACTTGATCAGTCGATCGATGAGATTTTTTTATGCTTTTTGTAAGAAATTTCTCGCTTTTTTATCATATGAATCAAAATGTATTTTCTACCTTTAGGTACATTTTAGGATTTTTACGAATGTTGTATTTATAAGAATTGATTAAAATGGAATAGGATTTATAAGAATTGATTAAACTGAGAGGCTGAAACAGATTTTAAGTTCCCGTTTTTTTTCTGTATTATGATACCCGTTATATATTAATATAATTATAAAATATAAAAATTAAAGATTTGGTAAATTCCGTAATTCAGATGTCGGTAAATTATATAGGCAAGCGGTGAGCTCGCTAATTCAAAGAAGGAGCAGACGCGGTCTCCCGTAGGGAGATCCTACTCTAGCTAGAGCGAGTTCAATATTCACCCACTTGTAATGAAATTGAAATTGTTGTCTTTCTACATTTCTTACCACACACGTAGCGAGGAAGCTATAAACAATCCAGTTAACGATTATTTGACGGATGGCGTAACCGCAGAACATCTGAAACGAAATATTCGACAAATAACATTCAACCACAGTACGCACTTACCAGCCGGTGAACCAAACGGAATTTGGTGGCGGTACAATGTTTTAAAAATCAACAAAACGTGCAATAACAGAACTGTAATAAAATTGGCTAACTGTAACCCAAATTTTGCTCCTCTGTTTCTAGAAAGATATAGACATTTCTAGAATTATTTCTGCAATCAACTCTGTTCTAATCAGCAGATATGAGTTTTCAAGGAATGTGTTTATATATAATATAAATCCTCGATCGATATCATTACAATGTTGGTGTAGGGTACTATAATATATTAATCGACAAATTCTTTAACAAGATCCTACCTTCGAAATACATATTCCCAAATACATATTTCAAAAGATGTAAATTCACTGTTTATCTTCTTTAACCTGTCTTGTGATTCAGAATCCTAAACAAGAAATAACAATAAATATCGACTTATTTTCTCAACAGAATCCACAAAAGCTCTCCCTCTCTAAAATACGTCTCTTACGACTCTTTCAGCTGCGTTATTACTCCATCGCGTCCCTTCAAATGAGTTTTATTACCGAAGGGTGCCACCCTCAGAATATTGTTCGTGTGTCTGCATTGTGCAGCGTTGCAAATCTCTCCATAATTAGATCTGTATACCGACGACGGGAGAAAAATACATACATAACTTCTTTACATACATATTCATACATACATAATCTTTTACGATTGTAATAAGATTCGATGAGTTATCTCTATCACCATTATATTTTGGTTGCAATGAAATGGGTGTTAATATGTTTGAACAAATCAATAGTGAACAAAACCGCAAAATTCTAATACTTATATATGTATATTATTATGACCAGTGTTTAACGACTGATGATTCATCAATAAACTTGACAATTTTACTAAAAAATACCAAATCTAAAAGTTATCCAAGTGTAGCAAATTTTTTTACTTTTGCAAATTAACAAGTTTACGTTGTTTGGTAATAACATTTTTATGAGAAAAGTGAATTCGTAGCTGTAAAAAAATCTGCAATTCTACGCGGCACATAATGAAATAAAAGTTAAAGAAATCGTTCACATTAGAATCTTCGAGGTGGCCGCCCCGTCGATAAACAAAAGAAGATCGGACCCGTAGCCAGTGGCTCCCTGTACCCGTCCGTACTTGCACACACGTTGTCACCTCGGCAGGCGCCCGGTCGGTTGGACCAATACACAGAACACACACACACGCTTAACCATACACGTCGCAACATGCACAGGCTGTAACTTTTGTTATGCCCTCGCTCGCATTCGTCCGCCGGGCGCCGAAGACGACGCGCGTGTCGCTCGCGTTTTAATCGAGTTCAGTGAACGTGTTGTGCTTATGAACAGTCAAGATGGTGCGAAGCTTGTCGCAGTGGACGAAGACCCTCAGCTTCCCAGCGAGGTTGTCCCCTAACCGCACGTCCAAGGAAAGCGTGGTCAATGTCCAACCGAGCTCCCCTGGCGTATCTCCGACCCCGAGCGCCTCATCCCTCCCGCAAGGCTCTGACAAAACAATTTCGCCAATCCCGATCACCGAGATCAGTCAAATTGTAAGTGCTATCTTTAATTTAAAGTTTCCGCTAGGTTAGGAATGCCAAAGCAATGCAGTCAAAGTGCGCTATGCATACAAATGCTTTCTTACTTTACGGATGAAATTTTTCATCGTCCTCTCTAAAGTTTTTTCTTATAGATCCTGTTTCCACACAATTAACTTTTAAGTCGTCGTTAGCATCGCCGTTATTCATTGCTAAAATTAATGACAATGCATCAATAATTATGCATCGTCGATATGTGTACCCAATTTAATACTCTCAGAATATATATATACTAAAGCGCATATGCTTAAATTGATGCTATTTTAAATTATTGCTCAGGTAGGTATTTCTAAAACAATTTCACAATATCCAATTGAAACACTTTCAAGTCCCCCTTCGTGTGTATTATCAGCGATCTTTACTGATCATAGCTACAATAATGTAAGAACCTTGTGAAACGATAAACACTAATATTATTTTGAATTTTATTCAGCGTCAGTCGTTTAGTTGTTTATTATTATGTTTATTTTAAACAGAAATGTTTACAAACACCAGTGTATTAATGACAAGTTTGTACTGTACCCTGAAAGATGGCACAGTTAGATCTAACTGCTTTCCCATAAAAGACATCAAAATACGTGTCCAAAATGTGAACGGACCAAACGCCATATTAGCGGACCATTAAGCTATGTACTGCTGAAAGGAAATGAACGATACGTGTCTTGTTTTCAAGTAGTGTGACTTGAGACGGCCGAGATGATTAGTGAGCTTAGTACATTGAAGGTTTTGTTTGAAGTCGCAAAGAGCCAACGCCTATTAAAGAGCAATGGATGAGTTGTTTAGCGAAATGGTTGCACGGTGTAGGTAGACGTGGTGTTAAGAAGCCGGTGCGCTCGCGCCGACACCGTTATGTATGTCCCCCTTGCACTTACCTTGGCAAGGCCGCGACAAGATGCGAGTTTTTGCAAGATAGCACATGACTTTCACCTTTTGAGATGCCTTTCTAAAAGCTGAAGATAGTTTTGACATGGTTTAAAGAAATATTTTCGGCTGAAATCCCTTAATCTACACACGTTATCTTATTTTGTAATACATTTTAAGACTGAAGACGTGAATTTGATTGTTCTTGTTTTCTGTTACTTTTTAAAGATTTAAAATAAAATGAAGTTGTCGCAAACTGAAATATATAATTAATGTAAATGTAAACCTACCTAAAATATAGAAACTTTTGTGAAATATGGGACATATTAGACTTCCTATAGTTATTGAAAAAACCCGTGCTCAACAGCAGAATTTGAAAAGCATGGCATCTATAAGAAAAGACAATATTTCACCTTTGTTAAATGTCGACATTTGTCAATGATTAATGTTTTTTTCAATCAGGAATATAAAGTGTCTTTTATATAATTACATTCGTGAAATATGTTTAAATGTCTGCACAGATAGTTAATAAAGCTATTAAAGTATTTACGTTAAGAATACAATACAAGGAAAACATATTAATCTATAAAATTAAGACAGAATGACACGGCATAAGACAGTCGAATCATGTATGTTCCTTTGTTAAAAAAATATGACCGTTATGTTATTATTAAAGAGTTAAAATTGTCATAAAATTTAATTCGGTCATTAAACGACATTTCGCAAAGGCGGCTAATACATAAAATGCATATTGTATCCAACATTTACACGTTTAAAACGTTCAGGGCACATGGCACATGCCCTCAGCGGGCTGTAAATTAAGAAACATGTAATAAAATAAAGTTTCATTTGTAATCGTAAAGAAAGCCATCAATATCGCCACGCAGCCATTTTGGATTTATAGCGCGTCGGTGTTTTTTGACGGATTTTAAATTTAAAAAGTCATTTGACGTTTCGAATGTCATTTATTGGCGGTAAATAATTCTTAGCGCGAATGCCTTCGCAGTAATATTCGTCGGGACGTGGAATGCAGCCCATGTTGCATGTTCGATTGCTACAGCATACATTGTCCGTTAGGCGTTAAGTTTGCTTACGGCAAGGAAACGGAACGTTCAAGTCATTGATACTCTGAGTATATTGCACACAGACTGCAGAGATTTCATAATGTCTACATCATCTCAGATGATATATAAAAACTTATAGAGAAATGAAATGTTGTTTCCATATCTTAAGATCTTTTTTGTTACGATGGTCTATGTGAGATTATGATTAGAATATTTTGAGATTATACGGATTGATCTTCGTATACATTCATTCGCTAATGGTGTTGTATATATAGTTTCCCAATTTGTGAACTTTTTAATGAATTGAAGTTTATAAGTGAAAACAGATGGAATGATATATTATTTAATGGGCCAAATTTATGTGTACATATAATAAACTTAAGTATTATTTTATTTTAAATGGGATATAATTATTAGTGTTTAAATGACTATGTTTAGTGAGGCTTTCGATTATCTGTTTAAACACTATCTATCTATACTATGGATAGCGCCATATCATTTCCTATTTTCGTCTTATTCGAATTTTGTACCTAGACAAATAACATTATAATGTAAATGTTAATTAAATTAAATAGCTTTCTGAGTAAAAAGAAAACTTATTTGTCTGAAAGCACTGGGCGGCCATGCGACCATATTTATTAGGTATTTTATTGTGTCTGTGGCGGAACGAACATCTGCGTGTCAAATTCCTCGATGCCATGTGCAAGCTACTTGTGGGAAGCGGACCGTGCACACATGAGCGTTGAAAAAAAAATGTACATTTCAAAACGGAATAATTCGGGCCGATATAAGGCGTGGTCCTGTTTGTGCAAAGATGGCCCACTTGATGGCAGTTCACGTGTACAGTCATTGCCCTAATACTTATAGAATATTAAGTTATCAATATTAGCAAATCTATTGAGATTTTAGGCATATCATTTACGTTTGAGCTGATCTTATCTTAGCGATAAGTGAAACTAGGCTCATGTTGAAATGCAACGTATTGTGGCAGATCCGCGTTTAGATTTGATGGAACTGAGTTAGCCACACATCAATTTTATGTTTGTAATAAAAAAACGTTGCTATTAAAGTTTACATTTCCTACACTGCAATGAATTATGGCCTTGTTTCTAGAAGATTCTACAAATCAAACGGCGGTGTAGATATTATATATATTGTATTAATTATTTCATATTAATTATTTGAAAATAACACTTAGTTAAATTACTTAGAATTTTAGAATGGAAAAAAATATTTTTACACATCGTGCACATTTCCAGTTTCCGAACAGAAAATATCGGAAAGGTTTTTAATGGAAGTACAACATGGTCTCGTAATGTGGGTTCAACCATTATGTAAGTGTGAATGTACAAAAAAGGAAGAGGGGAGTTTCTTGTCACGTCAGCTGTTACTTGTTGTGGAACCCGATCGTGAATCCATTGAAATTTGTAAATAATGGATTTTGTAGCGAGGTGTTATAAAGACTGTCTTTTTACTTATGTCATAAAGTTTTTTATTTATATTATAAGTAGTTACAGTTATTGAAGTAAATTTTACATAACTCTGAACTTATTTGAATGTTTACAAATTGTTTTTTTTATATACAATTAGTTTACTGTAAATTAAATGTTGGTTACCGCTGAAAATGTATTCCAAGAAGTCGATTATAAAGTAAACGAACATTTAAAACCAAAATATTTGCTTTTTAAATTGAATATTGTCAGAAAAATCATATACGTTCCGCAATTCCACGAAAAAGTTTCGCGCTTTTTTAATCTGTGCCAATTTCTTTCATGTCTTTTTTATTGTTAAGTGCACCATTAATGCCTGCGTTCGGCGTGCTAAACTGCCAGTGTACTTTTTACCCATCGAGTATCGGATAACAGGAACGGATATGACATGTGATACCAAAGAGTTAATATTTGTCAGTATTCAGATATCGATGTGTGGCTAAGCCGCGATGGGTACGGATGCGTGCAAAAAGAGATTTTCAACAAATAAAAAAATGTTTCCGGACATTCCAACATGAATGAAGGCAAAGGATGTCGAGATAATGCCTCTACGCGATATTTATTGCCCGCGTGATGTAATTTTGGGAATTTAAAAAGAGGTTTATGTGCGATCAACAGCAATTAATTTTTTTTGTTATTGGTGTGGTTCTTTTTTTAATAATTCGTATTATTATATGGTTAATTAATAACTTTTTAATTTGTTCTAAGTACACAAATTAGGATTATTGGCGATATTACAAGTGAACGGTATGTAACGTGGGCAGGTACAGCTTGTTTAATGAAAACAAAATTAATTGAGTATCGATTTACGAAATTTGTAAGATCCGGATGGCACCTGCGCAATGCGCAGATGTTGATGCCATTAACGGAAAGTTTGGGAGATTTAATACACGCGCACGCACTAAAAGCAACAGCTGACGGAGGTTGTAACGAAAAAAATTTCAATAAAAAATCTTACCTGAGCGGAGAGGAATGACAGCTGGCACTTTGTAATTTCACTATCGATCAGCTGATGCAAGCTGATGTAAGGGTTTTGAAAAATTTGTATCAATAGGAAATTAAATTTGAAAAAAATATTTTTTACCTTATGGCTATTGTAGATTTTACAACGCAGCTGCTGTTGAACGTTTTAAGGGTTTGAATCACAGATTTTATAATTTATCTCTCAAACTGAAATAAAAGGAAATACTATTTCATTAATATCGATATAAAACGTGTCTCCTCCTATTTCATTAATATCGTCTCTTTGAAAACCCGTTCATTAATATCGAAATAAAAAATATAGAGTCAAATTAATTTTTGCATGTCGTATTCTATTCGGAAATAACATAGGGAACATTTGAGATTAGGTATCCATATCGGCTTGAATTGATCTCTTGAGCGCGTACATAAAAGTGTCACAGTTTAAAACAAGTGAAGAGAATAATCTATAAAAGTTGTTCTTCCTTGTGCTGTCACATTTCAAAAATAAACCGCGCTATTGTACAATGGGTTCTAGTAAAAACTCGAGTTATTTGAGAGACTCAAAGGGCAGTACTTGAGGTTTATTTGTAAAAGGGCCAAACAAAAGCCGGGCATCTGTTATGTGTCCAACTACTGTTTATAGAACACGTCCATGCTTCCGAAACCTTTGGGTTACAGCGCGCTTAGAACTATTCCCGTCCGCCCTAGATCCTCAATGGACTCGTCAATACATATACAATAACACAACGGTTAATAGCTCGCGCGATAATTTTTATGAGATTTTTTATGGTTCTCCGCTGGACGAGATGAAAGGAACGTTTTCGTTATAGTTTTATCTTAGCACTACCTGCATGGATGAATGTATAAAAATGACCAAAAGCTGTCGAATAGGAAGTTATAAATATGAGTTAAAACACCATAAATACGCTATAAAGATCGACGAAATTTACGTAATAATATCGAGCTCCCATGTAACAACATGGCTGCCAATTAGCTATTAATGTTTTAAAAGAATAATTTTCGTGTAATTAATTCCAAGGAAATAAAAATATGCACTATAATATTCATAAAGTATATACTGTCATATTATAAAATTCTCGTGCATACACAAATTCGTCATTTATTACATAATTAAAAATGATATATAATAAAGCCATACAAGTGCGCTATATAAGGGCTAATCCACCGACAATCATTCATAAACCAGAACTGTAATTACCGACCAATAAATTGTATCTTCATCACTCAACGTATCATTTCACACAAACGTTTCGAATTCTAACATTAATTTAAAATATACTAGAAATAATTACAATGAAATTACAAAAGAATCTAATCCTTTTGTGTGCCGCCGTCTTGGTTGCGTTCAAAATAATTATCGGTTACAGATTAAATAGGGATTTGAAAATTTAAATACTTCCAATCGATTAGGGCTTGTTACATAATTGTATAGAATGATTGATGGATATAATACCTTCATATATAATATGTATGAATGTCATTATAAGGTGGAATAATTATTAGTATAATTGGACGAATCTATGACGAACATCCTTTTCCTATAATATCAGGACCCGATTGTAGAAAATGTTTTTTTATTTGACAAATTAACTTTTATTTCGAACAAAGATGCGTAACGTTTTGTTTTACTGAACTAATAAATAGAATATGGTTACCAATACAGATAATAGAAAGTATTGAACATTCTGTTCCTAGTCCACTATACATATATTATATTTATTTATTTATTTTTGTACACTTAATACTTAAAACTAATAATCAAATAGAGACTTTGTACAAGGATCTGCGGATTTATTTAAAATGATCTGTCACGAAACTTAATGTGGCAGACCAAATTCCACGCGAGTGAAACTGCGGGCAAAAGCTGGTTTACATATACGTAAGGGAATCCATGGCGCGCACCTCTTAACAAAAGTGCGTTTTAAATTTAAATATCACTTGCTAACGGTGAAGGAAAACATCGTGAGGAAA
>DWMG01001749.1:0-14513 GCA_018244855.1 Elbella merops | reverse complement strand
CACCCAAGTTGACAGCATGGAACCCGCCCAAGCCCTTCTGCTGAAAGAGCTTGATGGCCTGCACGTGGCCCTCCGCGAGATCCACCACGTGGATGTAGTCGCGCACGCCCGTGCCGTCCACCGTCGGGTAATCATCGCCGAACACTAGAAGCTCCTTCAGGCGACCCACGGCTACCTGTAAATAGTTGTTTATTGGCACACCCAACACAAAATAACACTAAATTATTCTAAGTAACTAAAAAGGCTTAAGATTATTTGTCTTCTTAGAGTGTAATTAATATTATATCAAGACGCTAGATACGTTACGGGTTAGGCAGAGGCATTGTGTGCCAAATTCTATTTCACCCTTATCGACCTAATGCAGCTTCTTCTACACTCATATTCCTCATTTTCTTCATAGGTGCAAGCTTGTTTGGGAGACTTTTGACTCTTAATACATTCTATCCTTTGACTTTATAAGCTCTGAATAAACATCGGATACTCTTTCTGAATCATTAATGTAAATTTTTTAAATAACTGCAAAGAAGACTTCCAAACTACTACGATAACAGGTAATGCTGCTGGTACATACGCGTCCAGATACGAGACAGAACACAACGACATTTTTTTATCATTACAGGTAATTAAAGTTTATATAATCTCGATGCATCAACACCAGAACTTGAAATCTCTATATGAATTCAATTACCTGAGCGATATACGGCATCAGATTATTAGGTATACCGGAAGGATCTTCCCCTATTCTGCCGCTGGGATGAGCGCCCACTGGGTTGAAGTAGCGGAGAGAGACCACCATCCATTTCTGAAGACACAATCATCACTAGTAAGAAAACGAATAGGAAATTGTTACCTGGTCTCTCGCCCGCTGTAATATTGTCAACTTGTGTCGAATTGGTAGCGAACATTTTATTTCATTACATTTCAAGAACATAATATGTAAACTGCGTTATGGCTACAGTTTCGGGATTTGACGAAAGTAACAAACTTTTTCAGTCAATCTACATAATTGGGTGTATAATTTATGGGAATGGGAATGATCGTTAACACTAACAGGATACAGGAGAAATCCCTTATTATCCCTTATATTTTTCGTGATGGCCCGACTAGTTTCGGACCTGTACGAGGTCCTTCCTCATGGGCTCTCACCGTTTGCAGCGAGGTCACGGCGGAGACCAGTCTCCGTTACATTTATAATCATGTGTATAAATAGTCACGGAACATTTAATAGTAAAATCCCTTATTCAGAAATGGCGGGTAGAAGGATTGCAACCAAGTGTAATAAGTGCCTACCGGATCGCTGTTGCACAGATCTTTCATTATCTCCTCACAGAAGTATTTGGAGCGACCGTAGGGGCTGGTCAGACCGGATCCGGTGGGATGATCTTCGTCCAATGGCAGTTTCTGTGGTTCTCCATACACTGTGCAAGAGGAACTATATACTAGCTTATAGACCCCGTACTTGCGCATTATCTGAAAACACGATTGAGTTATTTTTTTCAGTACTTAAAGTACCTGTTTGTGTGTGTCTCTATAATTTTATAAGATCGACTTGTAAATCGAGTTTAGTGAATACACAAAGACAATAGACATATTCATTTGGTCTTCAATTGTACCTAGAACTTTAATACTGCCAGAAGTGATGTGCATTCTTACTTCAAAAAGCGTGCATGTTCCTGATATGTTCGCCTGGTAGTATTCGAGAGGTTTCTCTACTGACTCGCCCACTGCCTTCAGAGCAGCGAAATGTATCACGCAGTCTATGCTATGCTGAAATATATAAAAAAATAAATACTTATAAAAAATTAAAATCGAACCAAATTGTTTGCAATTTATAGATTTGTACCTGTTACGGTGTCTGGGTCTTAGCGCCCAATTGCATGTGTAGCAGCTGTGATTGGGAATAGATATATATTTATTTACAAGTGGATACTAACATTTTCAAATATTCGACTAAGACCTGGTGCGTCCCGAATGTCAACGTCGTAAAAATGAATCGTTTTATTCGTCATCTCTTCTAAGATTCTCAATGCTTCTGGTTTCTTCTGTCCATCTCCTCTGTGAAAAGATAAAAAATATGGGGAATTTAAAACATTAGCTATAGTTGGAGTATCTCCTCCTAGTTCCGGGATATCGGACAGATCCGCTATATCTTTGATAATGTATACGATGACGGGAAGAATGCATCAAACTATAAAATAATAGCCGAATATCCTCAATGTTGACATTTAGATAGATGAGGGCCGAGAGCGTTTCTGTTTACAAACTTATACAAGGGATTTCATATATTCTTGTCCGGCGAAATTATTTCTAACTAAAAAATGTTACAGTTGGCACTCGTTTGGAGTTGAAAGGACACATGAGTTAAGTATTTGGGAGGTTATTGCAAATATGTACAAAAGAATGAAAAATAGTTGGAGGACCTAAATTAATTTTGAACATGAGATGAGATGAGATCACTCGGCAGACAGGGTATAGGACTATTCTGTAAAGCACGCGAATGCAGGCAAAACCCGGGCACAATGGCACCCATTAGGACATGCATATTTCCAGGAACGGACTTATAGAGATTAATGATAATTATGTTGTATTGCGCTCACCTGTAAGCATTGGTCAAGTTATCCACGACAACAATGTCCACATTAGTGTCTGGATTCTCCAGCAGCGCGGCGACGGTATGCGAGCCCACGTACCCGGCGCCGCCCGTCACCAGTATTGCCGAGGACATGTTACTGGAGGACATTGGTTTGATTAGGCATGGTAACGGACACTAGACGAGTGCTCAAACTTCAATGTCACTGACGCAACAGTACGAGTTTTAATGTACACCTTATATTTTATAGTTAATAATCCCGGAAGTCAAGATTATATCATCTCAACAAATTCCACTTTATAGTATTCTCATGTTAGTTTTAATCTTGATCTACAAAGATCATATCTTGTAGTGTATCGTTTGCTACTATATAGAAAACCTTACGATAGACTTAGCCAGGTTGATGTATTAAAATATGTGGAAATGTAAGAAAGTAGTGGGACACGTAGGCAATTATATATGTACATAGGTACATACATCAAACGGAACTTACAAAATTAAACGTAAATAATATCGTTTCTACGGTTTAACGCGAAACAAATGGATATATGTATGTACTTACATAATATAAGTATTGTTGTGCATAGGTAGATAGTACATACTTATATCTGAGATGCAAGCCGATAAAATATGTTGCCAGATACTATCGTGTTCTTTAAAAAGGTTTCAACGCTTATATTGACCTGAATTTGCATAAACGTTTGAGCAGTTTTCAGTTCAGTTGAACATAAAAATCTGAAGAAGAATTTAGCTTAAGTGTATTATTAACCTTTGATAAGCATTATATTATGTAAAAAAAGAGGAAATGAAATAAATTATTTGAAACTCAGTTCTAGAATTCATCAATATTATGTTAGTGCAACGGAACTAGGGTCCGCCAATAACTACTAAAGGCAATATGTCAATATTTTCAATGACAGAAGATCTCAAGAGTGGCTAAAACCGAATGAAATAGATTGTGACATATGGAATAAATTTCGCAATGTTTTCAGTCATTTTGTAACATAAACCTTATAAAGATTACTTTGCAGGATAATTTATCGAACATAAAAACACTAATAGCTACTTAGGCGGTGTCAATGCAGATAACGTAGATATGAAAAATTCTCTTGTATACTTTTAATTGTAGCTGTAAAGATTATAGAGACAGGATTCACCAATTAGTAGTCACGTTTCTGCCACGTGGTCATGACAAGCTAAACTCGAATTATTACCCGCCATAAAAAGGCGGGAAACATAAAACAGCAATAAATCATTGATTTACTATGTGATAGGTATACTTATAAGTTAGTAACAGTGAAGAAAAATGGTTTGAGGAAACCAACACACCTTGTAAGAGTTCTCAATAATATTCTCCCATGAGTGTGAAATCTGTCAACCGGCATCGGCAAGAACGTGGCAGATTACGCTCCTATATAGCGGAGAATTGTGAGCAACATTGAAATGATAATAAAGTTGATGATGACTATGAGATAATTTGAGTATTAAATTCAGTAACATAAAAAGCTGAGGTTGAGTTTATCAGTAGCTTGTAGATTAGAACGTACCTCATATAAAATGTACCTACCATAATAAATAACAACTTATCAGCTGTAATATTAGACGTTGCGAATCGCGACACTTGGCAATCACGTATAGCCAATACCTCTGATTGTGAATAGGACTTCGTCGAAATTCTTACGATCTACTCCGTCCAAACTGATACTTCAAAGTTTTCAATTGTTCCTTAAAATTACCACTACCATTCTTAAAAGAAACTACATTGTAATAAAGGTAGTAAAATGTTGGTAATAATTCAAATAGATTAAAATATACGCTAAACGAACGAGACAGTCACAAAATACATATGTATTTAGATGCATCCGTCTTCTGTAGTCCTTCCACCGCCCTCACGAAGATCTACAAGTAGGAATACCGGCCTTTTTGAAAATGACTAACAATAAGCTTATCTAATTAAATTGATAGGCTAACAATCGTACTAATATCTCATCAGTAGGAATTGTAGTTATACACGCATCTGCTATTATTGGACACGGGACTACTCTTAGAATGAAAGGGGATAATCTATAATCTTCCACGGTGGTTAAGAAAGATTGGCATACTTCAAACACTTTAGACAACATATTAGACTAATCCAAAGAGGTGGTTGGTTGGTTTCCCGGCGATGTCTTACTTCACCCTTAGATAAGTTCTGAAAATCGTGGCGACAATTTAGTACCAAAACTATAATCAACTACAGCCATCTTCGTGTCATGCACGGAAGTTATTTTGAGAACTTGTTAATAAACAATGTTCAGTAACCCGCGAGAGACATTAGCAAATAGACGATTGTTGTTGTTAACGCGGGATAACGGTAGAGCTGCTTAAATGAAGAGCAACAACTAGTCACGTTGACTATGGGCTTAACCCTCTGGATATGAGAGGAGACCCGTATTCCAACAGTGGAATTGCAATGGGTTGAAAAGAAAATTGAATAGAATAAGGGCGAAGCAAATAATGTTTGGAGGTTATGCGAATATACTGAAAAATATAAATTTTCCTGCTGATTCTTAGAATTTTTGCTTTCTTTAGGTTTTGTTTATAAGTACGAGTTACACCATCTTTTGTAGTGTAATAAAATGATATGGAGAAAAAAAATTGTTAGCCAAAACTTTCTACAGAGCATAAATGACAGGTTGAGGTCCTATTTTTAAATATTGACATCATACACAGCCTAACAATAAAATGCTCCTTTCCGCAAGTTTTGTCCGCTGCAGCAAAAAAAAATGTTACGCTTAATTAATGCTATAATAATATAGTCTGATTAATTGAACTGTAGATATTACATAAGAGTAAAAGCTACACAATAAAACAGTTTCATTCAAATCTATTAAACGGTTTTCTCGTCATTCAGCGGCAAATGGACAACATAAAAATGTGAATTTGGCCTTGTTATCTAGACTGCGCACAATATTAATCGTAGGTACTATAAAAATTGAACGAAATCGTATAAAGGAAAGAGTAATAAAAAAATCCAGTATTGCAAAAAAAAATAATTCAACGGGTTAATGATACAACCGGATCTCATAGTGTTTCTTATCTATAAAACAAGTATTGTTACATTGGACAATATGAGGAAATATCCTACTTTATGGTACATATCTATTTACGTGTAGTAAAAACGACCAATTTGCAATAACGAGTCGAACAATTTCAAACGTTCCTGGACTTTAGAAATAATCATACTTGCATGAGTACTCTCAGCCTGAAAATGTACATTAACTTACGACAAAATACAACATGTTCTAATTTTCCTATTTAATTATAATCATCGATCGCACAGACGGTCATGTTAACGTGCATCTAATTTCGAACATATAATAACAAATAATTTAAAAATAATACAATATTTAAAAACAGAATATAATTTTTTTAATGCGTGCGTTTTATATCGCGCATGTAAACTAGATAAAACAATATTAAAAATAGAATACTAACCTTTTTTAACAGCACTGGTCTGACAACACGTACGCCAGCTGCGCAGGCTGCCGAGTCACTATACATTATCAAATTCGCTATTACAACCCGATTAACTTATCAACACTTGTATCAAGTTGTTGAGTGGCATACTGTTTTGTAACATCCGATAGCAGAAGACGTTTATTTTGTAAATGATTGATTGCTTTAATACTTTTTATGCTGAATTTATTCACATTGCCTATAGTCCTATTAAAAGGGGCCTATGAAGAAAACACTTTATTCATTGATAAATAATATCTTATGTTAAGAAAAACATTTGAGTTTATTAATATTCTGAACATTTCACAATTTTAACCATCCTCAGCAATTCCTAAGTGTATAAAAAATGTTATGCTCGGTTCATATTACAGTAATTTCTAGTCATCAAATTTACCTGTGTTTATACGAAAATAACAGAAGTTCTAGTAGTAAGGAAATCCTATATTTTGATCACAAACTTACAATCAGTTCATCAATTTTTAAGGAAAAAATCTCGCAAAATTATTTCCAGTGGTCTTCACAGGTACATAACATGGGTGTCAATTTTTATTTTCAAAACATTGGGCCTTAGAGACATCAAATAAGCAATAATTATTTGAATTTTACATTAAGAAAATAAGATTATCAGTTTAAAATATAACTAATGTGGACATTTCAGCCAAAATTCAATATTACATATATGAAACTGAAACATTATTTTCAATTAAGAATTTTTTAAATTGATTATAAAACTTCAGATAATATATGTGAGTATATATTGCTGAAAGCTGGATATATAAGACTCTTGAAGATCCAATGAATAAGTGTTTGCTTATGTTATAGAAAGACTAACAACTCAAAAAGGGTTTATGACTGATTATAACATTAATTTACAAATATATAATATCAGGCCTGTATTTTCCCAAGAGGATAGGAAGAGTATTGTAGTACTCCTTCTTTTCACCAGTTATGTTATGTCTCATGGCATAGATGGTCAGTCCATTGTCCAGGCACAAAAGCCGACTCTGAGCTACTGCTGGAAATTTGAAGTGAGCATAAAACCTTTTAAAAACACAATAAAACTTTACAAGCCATTATCAGGGATCTAACCAAGAACCTACTGTATAGCAATAGTGCTTTAAATCTCAGAACCATTGACCAATGTTAATTTAATATTGTAATAAAACTGAAAGTATAGACTGTTTCAAAATATAAAAGATTATTGGGACGAACTAACTATAGCTATTATACGTCCTAACATGTGTTATTTGTTGACACAAATAGCTCTTTATTTATTGGTTCATTTTGTAAATTCCTTTATCAAGTTAAGCTTTCATTTTGACATGGCCAATTAAACTTAGATACAACAGTGCATTTTTTTTTCTCAAGAGGATTTTATTGTTTCTCATACAATCTTTCTTTACCTTTATCATTCTTCTAGGAATTGATTGTTGAGTTTTGTTAAATTCCATTTTGAATTTCAAGATAGTTTATCATATTTGAGAATGTTGTAGAAATGTAACATCACACCTATAATCTCTGAAGGGGTAGGCATAGGAGGATAGTACACTCCCACAATTCACCAGTTAAGTTTAAATCTCATGGGTGGTGAGCCTATTGTCATTAGGCATAGATCTAGACTATGAGTCACTACTAGAAATTCTAAGTTGGAAAAATTGCATAGTGTTTGATACAGGATTTGAATCTAGGACACCCCACTCGATAGTCTTGTTTGTAACCACTAGACCAACAGGATAGTCACTTCTTAATCATTTATTACTTATATATCAGTGTTGACACTCCTGACACTGCTATGAGCCATGATCAGCCATGAGCTATTTGATCATGACAAGGGAGTTTTGGTCTTATTCAACACCTACATCCAACAACAATTTCATTGTACATCTATTTTGTCATTCTTTCATTCTTCTATCACTTTGGTCACCATTATTTAACATAAAATAATTATTAATATAGAAATTGAAAACGTAACTTCACACCTTTAATCCCCGATGAGGTAGGCAGACGAATGCAGAACTCTCCCACGTTTCACCAGTTATGTTTACGTCCCACTATGGAATAGGTGGTGAGCCTATTGTCATGCATCAGGCATATATCCAGACTCTGAACCACTACTAGAAAATCTAAATTAGAATTTTTTTTTATGTAGTGTTCGACCTGGGAATTGAACCCGGGACCTCCCGATCGGCAGTCGCGCTTGCAACCAACACGACCAATGAGGCAGACAAAAGAAATTGAAGAATTAATAAAATCTAATAGCAGATTTTTCTAATGTAGAATTTCCAGTAGCATGATTCAGAGTCTCAAATTGTATCTGGTGTATGGCAATAGGGTCACCACCTATTCCATGGGACTTAAATGTAACTGGTGAAACATGGGAATGTGCTACACCCCTCTTTCTACCCCTTCAGGCATTACAGCTATGATGTTAAATTATATAATGATTATTGAAGGATTCATACCAGTGCAGATAGCTCTGAAAAGTCTAGATAATGGATGTCTACTAGTAGTAATATATCAATATATAAAATTGTTATATTATATGTAAACAATCCAAAAAGTCATTTAAACATGAATATAAACTTTATTTAAAAACATGATGAATTTAAATTACAATTACAAAATACATGATGAAAAATTAATATTAAATGTTATAATTAATTATAAGCTTAATTATACAGCTTTATTAAAATATCCTATTATCCATAAACTTAATATACTTTCATTGACTTATGCAGAATTTAAAGAAGCTTGCTATATTCCTATTTACTCAAAAGTTTACTTACTCATTTCCATTGGGTTTCATTGTAAAACAGCACAGCGTTCAGCAGACGTCAATAGAACCGATGTAATTCAATTCAAGGTTTGTTTACACGTAATGTTTCACGGTACATACATTGTACAGTGTCTGAAAGTTATATAGTACCAGTCAGCAGTTTAATTTCAATCCAAATGCGCTGATTGGCACATTATGATTATATTCTAATGCCAAAAAAGTAGTCAATGCATCAAAGTAAATATTATTGCAGCATTAAGCAAATAATATTATTAACCAAATCCTCTTTCTAATAAGTTTAAAATTAACTTCATATATATCGAATTTATCGTACACAATGGTTCTGAAACGAGGTACTATGGTATGACAAATCAGAACATGACATTATCACACTTGATACGTTTTTGAACGGGTTTGGTTGACAACATTGTTGTATTAAATAATAACCAAAAATAAATATTTTTTCATAACATGTAATGACGACATTAAAATTACATAAATAATAATATTGAATAAGCTATACTTAAAAAACTAGGAATATGGACAGCATCGTATTCTAAGTGTTGCTATCATAAACTAATATCCCAAATTTTCAGGCATAATAATGCAAAATTATTTGTTAATGAACATGTACAGTACGAATATAGCATTTAAAAGCAAAAGATTCTTAAAATTATAATACTAATTTACAATTATAATTATTGTATGCTCTGCGCTCACTAATATTACGCATTCACTTTTAAAGGCAAACTAATATGAAATCTATTATAAGTGTATGGTTAATACCATAAATAATTCATACAATTTTATACGATACATAAACCAATAATTATAATTAAATCCATTAAATATTATTAACATTCAAGTTAATAAATTAGACAGCCGAAAATCATTTTTATGCTGAGCACACTTATGACAGTTTCTGATTCTATCTTTTTCGCTCCCGCTCAGTTCTCAAGGTGGTTAAATTTATTAATTTCTATGTTAAACTCATAAAATAGGGATCAGTACTCAATAAATACGACCTAAACTTATTTATTGATTTACCGGTCTTCTCAGAAATCTCTTAAATTTTATATTTAGGGTAATGATTACTTAGATATTTACTGGTGACAATTCTTCGGTTCCGTATTCAACGTTGTTATTGTGGCTGACACTGATGAAATTGATCGATTTCCCTAAAATAATGATAATTTCATCTACATGCTTGTAAAGTGTTTCATCTAGTGCATTCAAGTGTAAAAATAGTAAATTTTCATTGTGAAGTGTCCTAACCTATACGGCCATAAAAGTGAAAGGTGTTATGCAAATAGGTTTAAGTTTCGGTGTTTGTGCTTTCAGATGAGTACGAAAATTATGAAAGCGGGTGCCGCTGAGGCGGACCAATTCGAGACTTCGATCTCACAGGCTCTGGTCGAGCTGGAGACCAACTCCGACCTCAAAGCCCAACTTAGGGAGCTATACATTACTAAGGCTAAGGAAATTGAACTGCATAACAAAAAGGTAAGCTATCACAAGTAGTTTGTCACTAGAAAGAAGAGATTACCAGAATTTAAGGCTCAGCTATTTTAAAAAATTAATTTATATACAACTTGTCCATTTTCTACACGCAAAAACTTTGTCAACTGTTGCGTGGAACTTCAATTCTATTTGTATACAAGTTTGCATTTTTAGAAGAGAGATAGAGGGAGGAGGAGATAGATTTTTAGGAGTTTGCAATTTAAGTACTAGTAAAAAATATTTTTTACTGGTAGTTAAATTGTAAGCTGTATAAACATTAATCTTTTCTAGTTGTATCTACTTAAATCATTGAGAAGTTTGAAACATGGAATTTATTTCAGACTGAACTAAAAGTACATATTTTGTGTAACTTTCAAAGTAGAAACTAGTCTGCTTTTTCAAATTTTTTTTGTGGCTTTATAATTTGTCTTATGCCTATACATATACTTATGTTCAGTGGTGCAAGCAACACACTATATTCTAGGCTTTTTTTTTGAGAAAGAAAAAAATGTGTCCATTAGAAACTTAATAATATTTGCAAGTTTTGTTGTTATTTCATAATACTAGATTTTACATACTTTGGAAATCAGTACATACTATTAAATAGATTATTACTGGTGGTTATTAACAACTAAGGCCTATATGTCCAGCAGTGGACATCTAGAGGCTGATGATAATGATTCACAACTGAACTGTATATACAATTATACAAGACACGAAAATCATGCAGTGTAACTCAACATTTAATATTAATCGACAATGATACAATGAAAAAGGAAATATTATGATCAATAACAAATAAAATATTGGCTAAATTTGCCTGAACTATGTATGGTTATATTAAGCTATTCTTATATGATTGCAGATTGCTATAATTTTAAGGTATATAAATTGTTATAAACCAATATTTTGTTTCAGTCAATAATTATCTATGTGCCCATGCCTAAGCTGAAGGCCTTCCAAAAGATCCAGATTCGTTTAGTCCGAGAGCTGGAGAAGAAATTCAGTGGCAAGCATGTTGTGTTCATCGGAGACCGCAAGATTTTGCCTAAACCGAGCCATAAGACTCGTGTTGCGAACAAACAAAAGAGGCCGCGATCCAGGTATATATCATCAATTATATCCATCTTCTATGAGGCATTCATATTTGGCTGAAATTCATTTCTGGCCTGGCTTTCATGTCTTACTGGGCATAAGCTGTCACATCTATAAGACACTCATAGAATATAATGAGAATGACAATTGACATCAATTCTCTACAGTGCAGACATAAGAAAAAATTGTCATTAGTGGTCATCCATTCACATGTTGGACATATGGAATTGCTCAACTTTGCTTTGCTTGTAATTTATTTTTTGTATTAGTTCTATAACTGGTTTACTTGATGTGTTTATTGTTATCAGTCTTGTCTAAAGGTTTGGATGTTTAAAGCTTACTCTTTGTTCTAAAAGAGTTGTTCAATATAAAACCTGCAAATTCAATGCTATTTGAATTTATCCATTTTGCCATTTGGGTGGTGCACATAATCAAAAGTATTTTCAACTGTTGTTAAAACATTTTCAGGGTGATTATTGCTGTACTGCCCCCTTTGTGGCTATATAACTGTGTATCCAAGTTTACACTGCTGCAGTGTATCATATTTATTAGTATAAGAAGTAGTATAAGAAGAAACTATAGTTAGGATGTGGTTATAACAAGATTTGTAACATACCAATGCTGATAAAAATACATGTTCATTCAAATCTGCTCTGATTACATAAAATTTACTTTTAATTGCTTTCAGGACCCTCACATCAGTGTATGATGCAATTCTAGAGGACCTTGTTTTCCCTGCAGAGATTGTGGGCAAGCGCATCAGAGTGAAACTGGACGGCTCTCAGCTCATCAAGGTTCACTTAGACAAGAACCAGCAGACCACTATTGAACACAAGGTTTTTATTTATTCTCTTGACACTTTGTTACTTAAACTATTATACACATGTCCAGTTCAAGTATGTGTGACTTAAAAATATATCTGCTAATTTTAATCTAGACATCTATCAGGGCTGCTAATAACTGCTAGTTTATATATCACTTGACTTAAGAGACAAAAATGATAAAACCATATATCTTGTTATCGCCCTTGTATCCCTTAGCATAAGGTGTTACAAAAGAATAAATAAATAAATAAATATCTAGAGTCAAGATTTGAAAAGTCTGTGAAGCAGCAGTGCCTGAATAATTTTTGTAATTTTAGTATGACCAAGCACACAAGACCTGGTTTTTCTACATTATCTATCCTGAAGCCAATTAGTTAATATTAAACCTGTATACAGATGTATATGACTTTAAAAGTAACTGTAGGGAGGTATATAACTTCAGTAGTATCTGATAATGCCCCACTACTCATAATGAATTGACCAGCACAATTGTTACATAGAAAGTTAATTACAACATAGTGTAAGCCGTCTTGACTTCTATTGAGTCACTATGACTGCTAAAAATCTGTCATTGGCAGTACAATAGTTAATTCTTATTATTATGGGGTAAGATATTACTTCATACTATTTTTTATACATGTGGACCTAATTGCCCGTTTATCTAAATGAAAAAAATGAATGGTCTCACTCATGCCATCAGTTATATGAAAGGCTTGTTGCACTTTTCGAAAGAACCTTGTTTCAAGTCTGTTTAATGTTAATGTTACACTATTAAAATTGTTTGTTCTCAGGTAGATACCTTCCAGTCTGTGTACAAGAAGCTGACAGGGCGCGAAGTGACATTCGAGTTCCCTGAACCCTACTTGTAAACTTAGGACTATGACTTTACAATAAAACTAAAATCTTAAGTTGGACATTTTTATTTAGCCTCATGTTACCTATAAAAGCAGACTTTGGCCTCTCGCTCGCAATATACTTTTGTTGTTATGTCTAGTACCTAGAGTTCAATTTCATAATTCTAACTTAATGCTTTAAAAATGTAACATCACATCTGTAATACCCCAAAAGTATAGGTAGAGGAATGTAGTGTACTTCTACAAGTCACCAATTACGTTTAGGGCTCATCATGGAATAAGTGGTGCACCTACTATACACTGGGCACAGATCCAGACTGAGACCAATGAGAAATTTGTACTAGAAATTCTTCAGTTAGAAAAATTCAACAGGGATCTTGATCTGGGGAAAGAATCCAGGATCTCTCGATCAGTAGTTGCGCTTTTAACCACTCGACCAACAGTGCAGCCCATGCTTTAATGTTAATAAATGCTCTGTAACTAAAGATAATTTCTGACATAACATGGAGACCACAACTTGGCAAACGTAGCGTAAGACGCCCTCCAGCTAGGTGGAGTGACGATAAACGCAAAGTGGCTGGCAGTGGTTGGATGCGAAGCGCTGAAGATCGAGCTTAGTGGCGTGCCATTGGAGATGCTTATGTTCAGCAGTGGACAGGAGTAGACTGATGATGATGATAACATAAAAATAGTCCTGATAATCGCATTATATCGCAAATTTAAATCCATGTTTTTTTAAGCTATTGCATAGCTTTTATCACGGGCTTTGAGCGCGGCGACCGAATCAAGAAATTCCATAACGAAATAAAAAACCTAACACCCCCCCACTCCGCGTACTATGTATAGTTCTTGCAATTCACGAGCGCGGCATTACGTTTTTGTGCACTGTAGCGGGCGGCCGTGTTTTTGTATGCGACCCGCTCGTGAAAGTTACGATCCCAACGGACGCCTACGCGGCCCCTCGCGGTGAGTTTCGCTCCTCGCTAGATTCGTCGTTCGCACGCGGGAAGCGTCGTCGCGTTCTGCATAAATAATAAAAATACAGCATAAATAAATAAATAATTATAATTTCATAAGTTGATAAAAAATGCTATGCAATAGCTTTACAGCGGCAGTCCCCGAGTGCCGCACGTTTAATTATTTCTAAGTTATGTATAAACAAACGTCGCAAGCAACATACATTCAACATCCTAATTCAATCGCAGAAATATTGCTACTGTGGATTACAAGTTACTACAATACTTTAAAAAAATCAGCTAGTTCATGTCGAAAATTATTAAACTAAGGGTAAGGATATCAGTAAACAAAACCAAATTTTATTGTTGTAGTACCTAAATTTTTATTGCTATAATTGATTTTTTGGTCAGTCCATTAAA
>DWMG01001748.1:0-14522 GCA_018244855.1 Elbella merops | reverse complement strand
GGAATATTTATGATGTAATTAAATCTGTTTGTATTACATACAGAGATAATTTTTTTGGGAGTTTTTCAATTATGTAGCTGTCCGATATGAAATATGGATCTAAAATGACTACATCATAAAGACAATTGAAATAAAAGAAATAACAAAGCTAATTATTGAGAAGTTGCTGTATTTAATCTGATAGTAAAAAAATTCACACTGAAAATGAAACGTCGATACAACGGTCGTCGGTACAACTCCCAGTAAAACTTCGAACATAATGAAATTTCATCATGAACATTCACGATAATGGCGAAGCTTTGTTAAACCAAGGCGATATGTCTGCACTTCAAAGTGAACACCCTTCAACCAGCTGCCAAGGGAAAACTTGTGCAGATGTAAGCACTCTATCTAATCACATTTTATCAAGAGTGATTCTGTACATGCAAATTATCTTAGCAACGCAAGCGGAGCTAATCAATTTCGTTTTAGATTTACATTTATCGAATTGCGTGTTGATGTCACCTCGGCTGTAATCCGCGAAGGGTCAGGAAGAGGAGTGTATTACACTCACTCCTCTTATTACACTTCCACATTTCACTAGTTACGTTTACGTCCCACCAAGAAAAAGGCGATGAGATTATTGTCATATACCGCGCACAGATCCAGAGTCGGAATCGAAAAATCCAGTAATACCCAACCGGAGATTCGAACCCAGGCCTGCCGACCTGACGAGCAGCCGCACTTACAACCATTTGACCAACGAGGCAATCTCGAGGGGAGTCTCGAGGCAGTCAATCAATTAATTTACGATAAGATAAAATTCAATACAACAGCCTTTTTTGGTCCTAGGTAACTAGGACTTCAGATGTGGCAAATGACGAATTTGGGTTTTCTAATCAGTGGATAAAAGCATTGATAGCCTAGTGGTTAAGTATTCAGCCCCTCACTCCGGGGATGCCGGGTTCAAACCCATGGCGGGCACCTCTTTACAAAAAGTGCGTTTTAAATTTTAATATCACTTGCTAACGGTGAAGGAAAACATCGTGAGGGAACCTGCACACCTTAGAATTTAAAAAAAATATATATATATTTTCTAAGGTGTGTGAAGTCTGTCCAGCCGCACTTGGCCAGGGTGGCAGACTACGGCTTTAACCCCCTCCATATGAGAGGAGACCCGTATTCCAACAATGCAATGGTATAAACTTTGTTTAGTAATGTATTTGTTAAGTTTAGAATAGGTACAATGGTGAGCCTATCGCCATACATCAGCCACAGACCCAGACTCTGAGCCACTACTAGAAATTCTAAATTAGAAAAATCTTATAGTAGGTACCCGGACTCGGGACCAACGAGGCAGGCATTTATTTCTTTATAAGTATGAATTTCATAAAAGCACTAGTCGCACGGTCACTTACATCAGTCCAAGGGCTTTAGATTTGATATTGCGATATTTGTATTTTCATAACTTTACGCAAGTTATTAGAAATTCGGAAGTACATCTATGCAATAGAATATTTACAAGAAGTAACAAATGTTTTCAGATAAGTTTGACACTGGAACCAGGTTTAGAAGTAATTTAATTTGAATCCAAAACTTATTGTTAATGAATTACATAAATAGTAACAAAATATCTAAATAAAATATAAAATACCTCTCAATTTTATGAACAAATAAGATTTTATTTCATTCATAATTAATTGCTCCAAATTTGAAAATTGTGTATGTACATGTACATATCTATACAATTTTAGGAAATCACCGAATAATTATGAAACGATTTCTTAAACTGTATATTAAAATCATCACATTAAACGTAAACGATCCTAACTACGCGATTTCGTGATTTATCATCCGATTCAAAGTGCCAGTATCAACTTTGTTTATAATTTGTTGCTTATTACTAAAGTTCGAAACAGGTACAACACTCGTGCGTGGAGAGAATTTCATAACTGCACTTAGTGTGTTGTCGCTTAGTCCATTAGTATCGGTTCAGGGATTTTGGAATTGATTATCAGATATGCACTGAGATTAATCATTGTCATTGAAATTTGGATATTGTAATTATTGTTCTGTTCCGTTATCGTTTTACATTTGTAATATTCCTTATTATTAGGCTAGGAAATCATGACTTTAAAGAGTTGGTAAGTCTATATAAAAAAAATCTATCAATGGCAATCTATATAAAAAAAAGACAAAAATATTCTAAATTTCATCAATTCATTTAAATTACATCTGTGTAATTCGTTAAATTCCTTGAAATGAAAAGAATTTTATAATTGAACTTAATTGAACTGAAAATACTTAATTGAACTGAATTCAATTTCAGAATAGTTTTCTTTGTGATTCTGAGTAGTTACTTCTTGAAAAGTATTTCGATTATGAATAAAATGTAACGTAATTTCGAGTTTAAATATTGAGCATCAGCAACAAATCCTTCAATCTGAAAAATTTCAAAGCTATTGAAGAATTCTATTCCATTTGAATAAAAAAGAAAAGCGGTTTATAATTTCTAATAATTTTCTTTCCTGAATTTAAATTATATTCCTTTAAGAAGAATATATTCACAATAGATTGTCATCTCCATTAAAATTGCCCACCTTGAATGACTACGAATGTTCTCGATAACGCAACGGAAGAATTTATTCATTTAAAAACTAATTACGTACTGAAAAAGGGAAGAAAGCGTAGCATGAGGACGTTGTAACAAAATACATTCATAATACTGAGCGAATTAGTTATAATGTGTATTTAACGAATGATTATTCGATACTATCAGGTTGATTGACAATGTTTAATTTGGATAAAAAATTAATAACATCAGTTAAAACAGCAAAATAATTATCACTAGTACTATTTATAAGACTTTTCCTCTACTTCGCTTTATAATCTTCTTCTTCATTCATTTCTTTACTCTATACACAGCACCCGTGAGACATGTGGCCCCAAGACAATACCTAATAATAAATACCGGTGCTATATTTTCTCGAATTCAATAACCTTTTGTCGTCAACCTTATTATATTCTTGTGAAAGTTCTCGAAAATTCTTTCATTTCTCTCGTACATTTACAAAGAAATAGTGTAATTCAATTTTGACTGTCGGAATTTAACAAAATTACGTTTATGAAGAAATTATCTCGTGGACCTTGAACGTGATCTAATACAATATTTAAGATATGGAGTCAAAGCTGAAACCACTCCTTTGGCACAACCTAGAAAATATGATCCAAACTAACTTCAGTAACATATTATATTCTTGGTGTATAATTGTTTGCTATAATAATTATTCTTTAGTACGATGTTTTTTTCTATACATATTATTCTATGGCTTGCTCACATGTCGTAGATAAAGATCTCCGCTCCTAAATAGTTTAGACTTAGGAGTTTGTTACATGATAAGTCAGTTGACCTGTCAAAAATATTTCATGACCTTTTTCGTTATTCAGGCGGCACTCACGCGGCTCTTTGGTAGTTACCGTAAGGTTTATAGCCTTTAAGAATTGCTTGAACAAATTATTGTGATTATTATACTGTGTGTATATTCCAACTAGGTGGAGTGACGATATACGCAAAGTGGCTGGCAGCAGTTGGATTCGACGATCTGAAAGTTGAGCTCAGTGACGTGCTATAGGAGAGGACTATGTCCAGCAGTGGACGGAAATAGGCTGATAATGATGATAATATTCTAGGAACAAGTGAAAGCAAAATAATGATTATTATATACAGGATTACAAGTAGATAAATTATACTGAAAATGAAACATCCTAAATTTCTCCTC
Source organism: Elbella merops (assembly GCA_018244855.1). NCBI lineage: Eukaryota > Metazoa > Arthropoda > Insecta > Lepidoptera > Hesperiidae > Elbella > Elbella merops. Next base: position 10,764 of record DWMG01001748.1, on the reverse strand, counting down.
TTGGTAGGTTACTGCGAAGGTAATCTATTTGCATTCCGCATAACATACGTCATCTCTTTTATCATTGATCCAAATCCTAAAGTAAAATATACAATAGGTTATCTTAAAAAATAGTACCTATATTTCAATTTCTTATTTGTCTTAACGTTATTCCTACACACTGTAAGGAGCGTCCCGTCTCCTCTCATCTCAATATAAGTGAAATTTACCTACCTCTTTTTACTATGACATATATATATCTCTTAAAAAATGCTATAAAAAAACAAAAAACGGTGCTAAAAAACTTCCTCAAGATGATATTATTATTTTATTAACGTTCCTCATCTGACCAACAATTAATTTGCTCGGACAGAAAAGGGTCGTGATAATTAAGTGACGTCAGTAACTCTTTTATTAGCAACGAAATTGATTTTGTCCATTGGTACATTACTATTACCGCTCCATTTTCGCTTACGTAATTTATATTAATTAAGTCCTGTTCTGGTTCGCTGGATTCTTCGGAGGGCACATTTGTGTCTGCCTGGCAGGAATGGTTCAAGGAGTAGCTCTTAGTACCATTGAGTTAATAATAATGATGTTTTCTGAGGACTCACATGCGATCATCTTATTGGAAATTAGGCAGAGCCTGTGTTGTTGTATCTACGAGGATGGTACAAGTACATATGTATATATCTACGTATGTATATAACTGTATACATACTTATAACTTTACGCTCAAACATAAAACACATAATGGCATCGCACTAATATTTGTTCGGGATGGATATCAAATCCACAATCCCAATCCTACAGCAGTTATTCACTAACATCCTACAGCAGTTATTCACTAACTATTGTTTTAATCGCTACTATGTTAAGTACTGAATAAATGTTACAAAAACATTCAGCAACCGATTACCGATATTGGTGTTCCAGTGTAAACTAGTGACTTTATTAATTTAGCTTTACATGTAACCTTTAACCAAACAAACACAGTTACGGATGTACGTATACTTAAATGTATAGCTCAATTGCAGTTCTCAATAATTTTATTACTTAAAGTACCAACATGTAAAAGATTTTAAATTTTAGATTTATTGTTTTGCTTAATTTCTGAAACCGTCTCTCTGAATAGTACTATATTTCATAAATACATTAGTGGTTATGAAATTAAAGAAATTATGAAACTAGTTAGTCTATTTTAATATATGAATATCAATCTTGTCAGAAACACATGTTGGTGTTTCATCGGAAATATAGTTACGTGTTTTACGACTGTTTTTCGGTTTAATTTATAAGACTAAATAAACTTAGTGTTAATCAAATAATTTATTATTCCTTGTTTAATCGAACACATACCTAAGAAATTATTAGTAACTTTGTTATGAATTTGAAATACAAATCTAACTTCTATGGGCTATTTACTTTTTATACCTAAACTAACTATTTTACCTTACCTAACTACTTTTGTGGATTTATCAAATACTTGAACTGCAGTCGGATTAAATTTGTGTCTCTTAAAGATTTCCTAAACCGGAGTAGCTAGGTGCATAAAGGGAGTGGTGAATGTAGAAGAAGTACGTCAAATCTGTAATGAAATAGAAATTTGGCACTTGGTACTCTCTGCCTACCACGTAAGGATTTGACGTGATGATATAATAATAATCCTAAAGACTTTCCAACGATAATTAGATATCTAATCAAGATTAACATAAACTTATGTGACAGGGATTTCATAAGGAAATTTCAATGTAATTAGTGTATTTGCCGTTAAGTTGCTTGATTACGAACTGAAATTCGCTACGCAATTAATATTACTCAAAGGAGCGTGGATATAACATAGAACGTAGTGTCTTATACAGTATACATATTCATGTGTGTGAATAACGTCTTGCCTATTCGTATGTAAGTGACCTCGTCAAAATCATTAAATGAATCAGCGATAGTTCAGTACTATCTGTAAGTTTTATTCTTTCATCATCATCATCAGATCTGTCTATCTACTGTAGTTGAACATCTAACAAGGTGTACTATTTCACTGGGTCCTTCTCCTAATGAATTTGATCTCATCCAGTCACTGTCACCTGCGCATTTTCATTTCCTAGAATTTTATTATTAGCGTCTTATAGCTTGATTTTATTTTCAATATAACGTTGGATGGATCGGATTATCTTAAAAATAATAGGTACCTATCTCCTTAAGTTTCGCTAATTAGACTACGCTAGTTAAGAAGTTTTAATATTAGACCGTGAACTTCGGCTTTTTATCTTATCATTTGTAAACTACGTTGTAAAAGTGTAAAACTTATCTCGTCTTATTTTCGTTAATTGTTGAACTGTTATTTGCTAGTGGACGGAGCAATCCATAACTATAATATTTAAAACTGATGTATCATATGATCAACAATAATAAATTTTATTAATAACTCACCATATATCATTGTGATGAAAAGCAGTATTGCATTCAAGATATATGAATGCCTCTTCATCATCTTGGGGTCTACAGCCATTTTGTCCTATATTCTTTTAAATTTATTTACTTCCACTCTAAGAAAACTTTTATAATTAATTTTTACACTTTTCTTCATTTCATCGTCACTAACACGTACAACTTACTTAAATCAATTTCATTTAATTCGATTAACTCTTAATTAGTTTACATCTACATCAAAGTACACGCCGCCTCCAAATGTTCCAAAAGCATCTTGTCACAACTTAACAACTCTACCTTCCACTAAATCTGTCAGCGTTAATTTTAGTTCTTCATCAACTCGATGACAAATAACCAAGTGACAGTTTCGGCTTTTAAAATTAATGTCGTTTCATATATTATAAGCCTCTACTGGATGTCGTTAAGCTATTTTTATTTCCTTAAGGGATCATTACACATAAATCGTTTAGAGACTTGTAAAGTGCGAGCGCGTCTGAGGAAACACTCCTTAACATAATGCGATAGAAGCTTCTGATACCAACCGATAATATCTAATGTTTACGCGGATAATTTTTTAGCGCGCAACTATTAAAGACGTATTTATTTTACACCCCATATTTCACGAACGCAACACATCATCAGCGTTATTGTCATTTTAATTCACGCTGCCATGAAGTTTGATAAATTCACAAGTAAAGTGTAAAGGTCCGATTGTATGAAATCGCGATTCGGCATTTCGATGCTATTTTCAAGAGCACCACACGCAACCTCACTCCGCGACGGGATGGAAAGCACTGACTTACATAAGGGATCTGTCCTGTGCCAGCGTAGACTCTGCGCGACAGAGACGGTAGATTCCTTCTCGGGGGTTGCTGGTACAAATAGATAGAGATAGAAAAATTTCGCATCCAACTGTGGTCCACTGAAACCTAGCGCTGAAATCTTGCGTGAATAAGCAATTAAAATATACGCAAAGCTGTAAGATACATGTAAATAGGTGTTTAGCAAACGTTCGGTCTCATTGTATAAAGTATCTCTTTTCGTATATTACTTGGTAATACTTAGACGTTGAATTTTAATTAAGAATTTAGCAACATGTAATTAGACGGCATAATAAGTAAGCCTCGTGTCTTCCCAGATATAATTTTAATTCTGTACCGTGGTTTCGATGCCAATGATAAAGGGAAGGTACACTGGATGTGCAGTAAAGGTAGAAAAATAATTACATTGAACAAAATCGTGACTAATTGCCTACAGACACATTTCTATGGTTAATGGTTGTAATAAGTTATTAAAAATAAAGAGAAATGATACTTTGATTTTCCTTGTGTACGTAAATATTTAGATAAATAAATAAAGATTCTTAACCAATGATTGCTAAAAATAAAGCATGGAGTCGCTTTGGATTTTGTAACATCAGTATTTTCTATTCCCAACGTAGAAAAGCATCCTATAAAAAGCGAAATAAATACATGTCTCATGACATTTTAGTAAATCAACCATTTGTCAGATCTTATCTTTTTCTTTTTCTATGTGAAAGGTTATGTATGATTCCAAGACGGGACAATAATGACTTCTTTTTTATATACCTTTTACCAAGTGACTCAACCACTCTTGGGGAAGGATTTCGATGACAAAACGACAACAAAGTCATTCTCTCTCGACAATGTAGGTACAGAACCTCCGAAGGCAATATTTGCTTTCGTATTATTTTTAAAGCTTTCTAGAGAGTCAAAAACCTTTCATTCTTCAAGTTGAAGCGGACGAGCGGATCTCATTCTTAGTAGAAAATATCACATATCAGCAAAACACGAACAATTTGTTCAGAGATAGATCTCGTGATAGAAATCTCTCGAAACTTGTATTAAGTTTTAGGACATATTATGTAGTATCTTGCCGTTTTTTCGACCAAACTAATTGACATGTTTAGTATCGTCAATGCTCAAATATTCAATTAATATATGAAGGCATTAAAGAACATAAATTAATAAAAGTAAGTAACTGTATCGAGTTGTCTTCATTATATTCTCATTGCATCAACAGTAACAAAATGCTGAACTCAGCACAACCGTTAATTCCTCCGGATCAAGTGTCAACCCTTGAGAATTGAATACCGGGTATCGATTCCTGGTTCACCTTCAACGAATTCCCCTTTCAATCTTTTTTCTATCTTCAATAACTGATGATATTTACAAATTGCAGAAATAGTAGAACTGAGAATTCAGAAATGGACGGAGTTTCAATTTAGCTGACTTGTGGCAATCGCAGAAATCATATCCCTTGAGGATTTACAGAGTTAAAAGTTTAATGAGGCTTTAGAAGTAATAATGCTTTTCTATTTCACGATATTGATGCTGGGAACCTTATTTAACCAGGCTTTACAAAAAGTATCGAGTTCTGGTAAAAATAAAACTAGGTAACATTACATTAACTACTAATGGAGGTACTCGTGAGCATATTGAAACGGTGATATTTGTAATATATTATAAGCATCCAAACCATAATGGTTTTAATTTATAACACTGCTAAATAGCACCCGTTGACCACGAGTACCCGTTGTATACAAAATGTATTATTTCCACGATCATATTTGTGTCAATTCTGTTGTTTAGTTTTCGGACTTTCTTTACTTGATCATAAAGTATATATTCCATTTTGTATAAATTTCCATTGTATTAACTAACGAAGTGTTAATGTAATCGTGATACTGATCTTCGCTAATTAGCTTAATATTTCCACTTAAATCCAAACTACACAAATGGAATCCAACCTATATACGGCACGTCCCTTGCAGGATGGGCAGGGTGCTCCCAGTGCCAAATATCTCTATCCCTACAGACACTACTTTCCTCTTCTTCATTCAGGACACTGTTTATAAATTCTCCATTAATGGGTCTTCTACTTCACACTGTAAAGATCTATACTGCAATACGTGAAGGAGTAGGCAGAGGAGCGCCGTACACTCCCAGTGGTACACATAACTAGTGCAACGTGTGAGTGTAGGTATTCCAGTATAATCATTGGCAAATATTGAATTAGGCATATTGTATAATTACCTATATGCACATGTATAATTCTAGTTCATAACAAAGCGGCTAACGTGTTCAATGCTCGTAATGTGTCATTTCTGTTGTCGAATGCATTAACCTCACTGTAATTATACGATTTGTACATTATCAACGCATTTATAGGCAAATTGTTTTATGGCACAATAGGTTCAATGTGGTAATTATTGGAAAATTGGCGTAGAATTATAAATTTAGGATATATGTATGTACACGTACATAGCTGCTTATTGCGTTCCCTAATGTATTGAAATTAATTTGTAGGATATTAATAACTCATTGCCGTTACTTGTTAAGTTACAGCTTAGTGCCTCGTTGGTTGAGTGATTGCAACCGCGACTACCGATCGATACATCCTGGGTTTGATTCCCAGGTCGGGTATTATTTGATTTTTCTATCTTGAAATTTCTGGTAGTAGTTCGGATTCTGAGTTTGTACCCGGTGCATGGCTAAAGAGTCTATAGTCATGCACCGTATTCCATAATTAAACGTAAACACAACTGGTGAAACATTGGGGTGGATTACATTCTTCTGTCCACCTATTCGGGGATTTCAAGCGTGATGTTACGTATACAGTGAATGACATCCAAATAAATAGCTTTTAGTAATTTAATGCCACAGCTTCCGGACTAAAAGGCTAGTTTAATTACTTCTTCCGTACTTAAACGCTAATTTAATTTTTCTCATATAATAAACGAACACTGAGTAAAGAGTAAAAATATCTTTTTAAATTTTGAATGCGAAATTGAATAGATAATATAATATATAGTTTGTAACAATACACATTATAACAAATAAAACACATTAAACAAATAATAATATATATTTAACACGACGCTAATAGTGAAGTTGTAATAAAAACACCAGCTTTAAATATCGTAATTTCCCATTGCCAATTACTTCGCGTTCACCGACCAGACCCAAGACTCAACTCTAAGCTCTTTTCGACTGTTTTAATCCGTGGCATTAAACAAAAAGTGAGGAATCGTTTAATCATTCGACTTCACAATGGCTCAATTCGAATTTGTATTAGCCACTCTATTATTTTCGGAATAAATCGTCGTCTTTTACACGGACGTAGCGAGCCGAAAATAATTTCGGTGGAGCGAGAAATCGCGAATTTTATTACTAAGACGTTGTTCTTAATGAAAAAAATATGGGACATAATAATAAGATTATCATAACTTTATTAAACGTCCATTTCTTATTACGATGGTATAGTTGAAATTTTATCAGAAAAATTTCATAGTTCTATCAGCTTTGTTTCTATCGTCAAGAATTCGTAGATCTATCGTAAATAGAAAAATATTAGTTCCTTTTAATGAAAGTCTTGTACGTTTCTTTATATCGTCCCTATCTCTGGACGTTTATCTGTAATAGTTGGCCAATTTTATCTACATAAGTTCACGTTACGTCGACAATTGCTAACTCAGAAGTACGGATATAATTCCCGTTATATATTAGAATCGGTCGCCAAACTGCTGTTCATTTTCATTTGTAAATTATTCATGAGCCCGCCCCAAATACCCGTAATTAAGAAGGGCACAATTGCAAATATTGTAAAAGGCGATAAGGCTTTTGATCTTTTCGATCCTACCTTGGTTGTTGCGTAAAAGTAATATTAGAGGTATGAATCTATACGACAGCGCTGGACTGGACAGTGATGATGACTTAAAATGATATTCATTAAACAAAATATGATATTTAAACGTTGTTAGTGCATTCTTAATTAGGCATTCTTATTAGTCCATACTGGAAAACGTTAAGCGTAGTAATAAGTTCACAGCAACAACAATATATGTTACACCAAAATTGTAGTTACGAATTGGACACGTGTCTCCAAACATAAGTGTTTGAACGGAAATTGCGAATGGCGTGTTTCTCGATAACAAGGTGAGTAGCTGATACTGTGTGAAGTGAAGCGAGGCAAGATTACAATAGGGTTGTTTGATGTTGCCAATCGAAATCAAGTTCTTAACGTGTCACCCAATGTAAAGACCATAAAAATATTACCTCAGCCTGCCGCGCGCCCAAGGATCAACCTAATAAAGCCTATCTTGACGGCTAAGGATGTAAGCTGTTGCGATGTTTATTTTCCATAAGATGTATTCAACAAACACCTATGTCTGGAATTTTTCGAACAACTTTTAAATTTCAATTACATTTAAGTGCGTAAGATTGAGGCATTATACTTATAAAGGCTTAGTTATACCAATACATGAATTGGGGTTTTGCATAAAATCCGTGGGATCTTACCTTTGGTCGGAGATCCTCTTAAAATGAAAGGTAAATGTTTATTCAGAAAACTAAGCTGCGGTCTTCATAATATTGATTTAGGTTGTTAGTTTGTATTACATTATGCTCTTATTTGTGTTATAATCGTATTTTGGATCTCTTCAATTCACATCTTCAAATGAGTATTGTCATTTAGTATTAACTGCGCATCTCTCAAAATATAAGTACGTAATGTTAGTAATTGCTTTTTAGGTTACAAACTTACAATAATATAATAAAATTGAAACATATTAATATTATACTCCTGGTCCACTTGTGTACCAGTTTAATTTACGTATGGTTTTTTGGGATGTCCCGACTAGTTTCGAATCTACCAAGGTCCTTCTTGAGGAGTATCCCCTGATCGCCGCGAGGTCCCAAAGGATAGGCCGCCATCAAAACTAGTCGTTATACTCCTGTTAACACCATTTAAGCACCTACTCGATTTTGTCGTAGTAATTTCCTATACATTCTAATTATATGTTTGTTTATCATACGTATTATGGGTAGTAATTGTTACATTATGCTAAGGTTACTTATATAAGTAATACTTTTATGCTTTGTTATTCTAAGAAAGTCAAGTTTGTGTCATTTTGGCCTCGGGCCATTTAACGCATCTTAGATTTAATTACGCTTTGTTAGTTACTATTAATGAATTACATTGTGCAATTAGATTTATTACATTTCGAAGTATGTACATTTATAATTCAATTTTAAAAGTAACGTTACATATATTATTGTGATATTTAAATGTTTTTAATATTATATATAGATGTTTAATTAAGGCATAATAATATGTAGAAAAATCTCTTCTGTCGTAATTGTACTCGTACATATTTTGTTAATTTGCTGTATATTTTCAGATATGCATAATTCATAAAAAGTGTTTTTTATCAGGGCTGTTCTCTGATTCATTGGATGTCGTCAGGGACGTCTAGTGTTTATGGTTTTTTTCTCTTCCAAAAATACATTTTATTAAACCTATATTGACCACTTTTATGAAAAATACACTTTATTAAACCTATACTAATACAATAATCAAATGTTTATATCAATATTTTTAAGGTATTGAATGTCTTTTTAAACCTATATTCATGATACTGATAATTATAATACCCAACTTTTTAGATAAGTGACTGCCCATGGACACCTGCAACCCAAGGGTCAGCAAGTGCGTTGCCGGCCTTTAAGGAATGTATACGCTGAAGTATAAAAGTCCAGGGTTACTGTGACTGTTATTCGTATTTAAATATTTTTTACAGTATATTCAAACAAATAAATGTAGCCAATTTCATTTCTTCATCTAAAATTAAAAAAAATAAGATATAGAAATAAAATATTCTTCTCGTCTGTACCATTTTTCACCTTTCACAATTTGCAGTTGAAGTTGACGTGACTTCATTAAAATGAAATCTTATCCAAACGTCAAATGTCAAGAGGAAAAATTTATGAATGTCTCTCAAGAGTACGTCGTTCGCGGTGCCGTTTGTCGGACGCACTTCTACACCGACTGAGATAACGACATGCATTTAAAATAAAAACATTCTAACAAGCTTCAAAGTACATAAGCTACTTAAAATTTTACACCAACCACAACTTGCGGGAAACATTAAAAAATTTCGTTCATTAAGTAATCTAATTAAAACCCAAATTGCGACCGAAATTAACAAAATTACATGTAAAATTCCCCAAATTGAATCAGTAAAAAGCAGACCTGAGAATAAAAGATAGTATCATAATAAAAAAGTATTTTACGTGACATAAACTTTTACAGCCAATTGTGAAGCTCCCCTCGTTCCAGTGAGCAGTCACCGAACTAATCGAACGATTAATAAATTCAAATTTCGTACAATTTCAAAGAGAGGATCTTTTTGGTTCAACGACACCAACCGGACAGGGCGAAGTATTTTATTGGCGGAAGTAATGCTCTCAAAGAGCTTTGAGCACTGATTTAGGTTTGATTTAGGATCGGTACAGATAAAAGAACGATCGCATCATAATCTGCTATAAGGTTTTAAACCTTATTCACTTAGCAATAGAGATGGTTGTGCGACAGTTGAAGTTATGGATGAGGAGCTGAAAATAGAGTACACAATACAAGGGAGACGAATTTATAATTAACTGCAATCAACACTGACGGATAGAATTTCGGCGCGAGGGACAGACGCGTACACAATGCATTTAGAAAACATCGTTCAAGGCCATTTGATAATAGAAATAAAACTTGATTTACAATTTTATACTTGCAACTGATTCAGCTTTAATTGGTTAGCACTGTTGTGTTCTGATTTGATAGGTGCAATACTCATATACTCAAAGGAATAAGAGTGTTCCAGTTATCCGGAAGATTAGTGACGCTTTTCTGACTGATCGAATACATGAATTCTATTTGATGATGGCTGCATATGTCAAGGGATTATTTTGAGGCCTTTAACATTACATCGTTTGCATATTACTCACTAATTATGTCGTATTATAAAAAATATAAATATAATAAGAGTAATTATTGCTATCTTGATAAATTTTCAAGTCCAAACAAAATCAAAGCAACTTTAACAGGTCTATCGCCGTCTGTACCGTCAGACTCGTGCCGCGACAGATGTTAACATACGTTGTTTGTTTTCTTACTTTGAGAGATATGTTTGTTATTTTTTCCCTCCGAGGGAAAGCCCTCGCGTTCCCTTTTTATTTATGTCACGTGAAATTAACTGTCGTTTTCGGACGCCATTCGAAAGATAAAAATTCTTAATAGCAAGGGCGGTTATGAGTGGGATCGAGTCGAGCTTTGTATTTGGATCATGGCCAGTTAGTATCTGTTTTTCGATGAACAAATTGAATTTCTGATTGTTATAAGATAAAGAAAAAGAATAATATAATATAATGAAACATTTATGTCACTATGTATTACAGATTTACCAATAGTGTTCGTGTACTACAATATACCTAGTACAGATTAGTAATCGAATAAATAAATATTGCAGCAATAATTCCAAATCAGCAAAATGAAGTCCGGAGT